>QZLH01000214.1:0-16496 GCA_003833135.1 Oehlia diaphana | reverse complement strand
AAAAATTTAAAATTTTTTTTTTTTTTTTTTTTTTTTTTTTTTCACTTATTGGAATTTTAGGGAAAAAATTGTAAAAGTGTTACAAAAAAAAAAAAAACATTCCACCCCGAATAATTTCAGGTGATATTTATGTATGAAAATTTTGTGTTACGTTAAAAAAAAAATTTCTGATCAATAAAAAGACTCGATCGTCAAAATTATCGAAATCAATCGAAAATCATGTTAAGAATAAATCCTTTTAAAAAATATCCTTTCATTAATGCAACCAAAATATTCATGACTTCAAGATGTCTTAATACTTTAGGAAAATCAAAACCTTCAACTAATACAATAAATAATTTGGAATTTTATCCAGGAAAAAGTTCAATGATTAGATTGGAAGAATTTTATGA
The DNA here is from genome assembly GCA_003833135.1 of Oehlia diaphana. Classification (NCBI taxonomy): domain Eukaryota; kingdom Fungi; phylum Glomeromycota; class Glomeromycetes; order Glomerales; family Glomeraceae; genus Oehlia; species Oehlia diaphana. The sequence continues at coordinate 16,104 of QZLH01000214.1, read as the reverse complement.
TGATACTTTATCTGATAATTTAATGATATTAAGTTATAAAGATCCACGAACAGAAGAGGAATTTATTAAAAAAAGAATTAAACAACATCCTCCTTTAACAAAAGCTGCACAAGATGTTGATAATCCTTTTAAAAAAAATCGTCCACCAATAAAACCTAGAGGTGGTAAAAAAACTCAACCCGTACCACCTCCTCAATCACACGAAACTATTCCTAGGTTAGATGAAATATACATACATTGTATGATTAAACAAGCTATACATAACAAACAACATTTATTAAGTGGTCTTATGGCTTTACAATGTATCACTTCCGAAAGACCAACTGTTGTTTATTCCAAAACTGGTGTAGCTAATTGGAAATTAAGAGCAGGTTAGTCGATTAGGTTAAATGAGGTTAATCGTGACTAAACAAGGTTAAATGAGGGTAACCGCGATTAAAAGAGGTTAAACGAGTTTAAACGCGAGTTAAACACGAGTTAAACGCGTGTTAACCGCGTAATTATATAATAAATTAAGTGTAATTTTTTTTTTTTTTAGGAATGCCTATTGGATGTTTGGTAAACATTAAAGGTCCTCCGATGTATACTTTTATCGATAAATTAGTTGAAATCGTTCTTCCCCGATTGAAAGAATGGTATGGTGTACCATTAAGTTCGGGTGATGGAAATGGAAATATTGCTATGGGATTTCCTTCTAGCGCATTATCTTTATTTCCAGAGATTGAAGGAAATTATGATTCATTTCCTTTGATGACGGGATTTGATGTTATATTTAATACTACTGCTTATACTGATCATGAAGCAAGAGCTTTATTAAGTGGTTTCCAAATTCCTTTTAATGAAAAAAAACGAAAAAGAAGAAATTTCTGAGTAATGGAATAATGGAATATGAAATTTTAGTAATTATTAATAATGGAATATATGGAATATGAAATTTAGTAATTAGTAGTAATGGAATTTATGGAATATGAAATTTTAGTAATTAGTAGAATGTAATGTCAAATTTTAAATTGAAGAATATAATTGATTATTTAATTTAAGTTGTGAATTTTTGTTTTGTAAAATATATACATATATACATATTTTTTTTTTAAATGATTATAATTTGGATTATAAAAATTGGATTAAAAAAATTGGATTAAAAATTGGATTAAATAATGGATTAAAAATAGATTAATAAATGGATTAAAAATTGGATTTTTGATTAAAAAGTGTTTTTTATTTGATTTTTTAAGATTTTTGAAAAAATTGAATTGGATAATTTAAATTTGTTTATGCAATTAATTAGGGTTTCAAGACAAGGAGACCATACCTTGATAAGATATACCCAAATTAGAAAATGGTTTAGCGATAAGAGGTATCGATTTGTATTACTTCATTATCGTATTAGGAACTGGCAAAGCCTTTGTCATTGGGAAGTTTATGGTTCTTATCATAATGATGTTAATTATTTGGTATACGTATAAGCGAACTTGGAAAAGAAGAAATTAACATTGAATTGAATTATGAAGTATTTTCTTTTTAATTGCATTATTCGATTTTTTCTTTGCAAGAGATTACTTACTTTTAAGAATGCATTTGATGTTATCAAGAGATTTATTTGCTTTATGAATGCGTTTGATACCTTACTAAGAATGCATTTGATGTTATCAGAGATTTATTTACTTTATGAATGCGTTTGATACCTTACTAAGAATGCATTTGATACCTTACTAAGAATACGTTTGATGTTATCCTGACTTTCCCTTTACCATAAAGTGTCACTATTTTCAAAGTCGGCCTAATATTGTAGCGCCTACCACTTTTAAAAAATTCGTCGGATTTTTGCTGAATTGTTGATGTTGGTTGTTTACTGGCAAGATTATCAAGTACTATCACAATTTTTAATCTCTTTCAGATCCAAGGTTTGATCATTGAGAAGGTTATATGTTTTAACCAAGGACGGAGGGACCTTCCCTATCAGAAACTTTATATGTCAAATCATTTAATTGGATATTAAAATAAGAAAGCTACATTTTATAATCCAGACAAAGAATGAATTCAAGCCTTTTTTAAAGAAGAATGAAATATTAATGAAGCTTTAAAATGATTAACGAAATCTGCAGAAAATGGAATTGTTAATGCTCAAAAATCAAAATACTTATGGGGCAATTATAAAGAGAAAATAATAAAACAAGGAAATTTTTGATAATCCATCAAATTATTTTTCAATCTATTGAACTGTTACATCCTGATATATAATAACAATAATTGAGTCTTCAAACGGAATAGTATATATATCTTACATCATAAATGAAGTAATCTTTAAATTTTGTGGACTGTGGATCAGATAATATACCACCATTAGATGGCATATATGGAAATTTGGGCAACAACCAACATAATTATGATCTTTATAATAAATGGGGCGAACTCCTTTAAAAATATTAAGGAATCCATACGTTTTTTTTGGAATTTAATTAAATTAATAATAAAAAAAACCATTGTCTATTATTAAAAAGAATGAAAAATCAATCTGATTAAATCACAAATTTACAATGGATGTTGAAATAATAGAACCAACAATTAACTAAATAAAAAATAGACAAGACATTTACGATAGATGTCTTGGAAATGATGGAATCAGCATTTACGATGGATGTTTTTGTGATGGAAATGATAGAACCAACAATTAACTAAAATAATAAGAAAATAGACCTTGTCTAAGAAGGAGACATTTACGATAGATGTCTTGGAAATGATGGAATCAGCATTTACGATGGATGTTTTTGTGATGGAAATGATAGAACCAACAATTAACTAAAATAATCAGAAAATAGACCTTGTCTAAGAACGAGACATTTACGATGGATGTCTTTAGTGATGGAAATGATGAATCAGCAATTAACTAAATAAAAAATAGACCCTTGCCTAAGAAAGAGACATCACTCTGGCTAAATCACGCACATTTAGAATCAGCAATTAGCTAAATAAAAAATTAAACCTTGTCTAAGAAGGAGACATCATTCTGGCTAAATCACGCATTTACGATGGATATGGATAATTTCATGAATGAGAAATCGATCATTATTTCATAGTATAAATTTATTGAAATTTCCTTTATTAATTGGCATTTAACAGAGAATTTTTTTTTATATTATATAATGATGGAATTAATACTTATCGAACAAAGAAACTTTGGAAGATTTATATTCTTTTATATTCGTTAACAAATATTTGAGTGCAAATGCCACACCGATATTATCAATATTATGGTCAAATATCACTAGGCTCGACAAATTCTTTATCAGGCTGAGCCTTTCCTTAAACTGAACGAACGTGAGTTATTAACAGTAATGCCATGTTAATAGATATTTTACTTACGATTTCATTGAAGTTTTGGAAAACCCACAAGATTATGATCGATGCATACACACTATTTAATACCATAATACGAAATCAACTGAAATTTTTTTTATTGGTAATAGCAAAAAAAAATAATTTACATATTCAATTCAAATAAACTTAATACTTTTTAACTAAAAAATTTCGATACAAGTTTCTGATCTAAAGAATTTTCAAATCTCACTGCAATGACTGCATACACCGACCAAATTATATGAAGGAATGACATGTGAATGATCTATCCGTGATTGGATTAGAACCTTCAATAATATCGTCACGTTCGAGTATAAGAAAGAATGTCTTTCTTTATTTGAGACAAGACCAATATTATCAGAAAGTAATCCATGATAAATTAATGCGCACATGAAACCAACATTAGTAGCATGAAATTTTACATTGAAACATCATTGTAAAATATGTCTTGAATAAAATTGTTTAGAAAATAATGATTGTAGTGGAAGTGGAAGTTCAAGCGGCGGATCCAGAATTTTGTTTTGTAAGACGACTTTAAATTTTCCTTCGCGTAGCGACTTTCGATCGAGAAGTAATTCGCTCAAGTATATCATCTCAGATTGTACCTAATTCATTTATATTCGCGCTATTCATAAAATCCAGCAGCTTTTGTCTGTTAAACTTCTTTATTACCATTTAAGAAATATTATCTAAGAATATTAGCAATATTCGCTGACCATAACGGAAATATATTTAATATATTTTATCTCATATTATCATAATAATCTTTCTGGGATGGACTTCTTTGCACGACAATCTTTCGACCTTCGGCTTTTATTCTCTTCCCGGGTAATCTCTGAATTCATATTATTCATATTACAGAATAACTCGAGAAACGGAGTTGGTACCAAAAGGTGGGTTGTGTTACCATTTATACGCTTAAATTAAAGTCACATGAAATTATAAAACAAAGTTGGGCAAGATTATGTTTATTTATGCAACTTTATGTAACTTTATGCAACTTTATGTTTCCCGATCAATTACATTCTCATGTGACTGACCAGACTGATCTGTGTTTTTTTTGAAAACGCGTGATGTCACTATTCTTATCATTGTTCTTTTTTTGCTATTTATGCTATTCATTTATTATTTTTTCTTTTTTGTTTCTTTCCCTTTGTCAATTTGTCAATTTATTAGCTTTGGCAGCGAGACCAGCGCGCCAATTTTAAAAAATGCCTGAAAGTAAAGGTTCGACACTTTTGATATTTAACCTTTAATTTGTTACTTTAAATACTCAATTCATCTTTATTTAGGTCTAGAACTCACAATTTCTAATCTTCCCGAAAAATACAAGGAACGCATTCTCGAAAGAAGAAGAACCCATGGGTTTGTTTCTTTTTTATACGGGCTCTTATATGAGACTTTTTTTTGGTACTAAAAACATTAATTTTACAACGTTCACAACTTTTACAGAACTCGCAGAACAACGTTTCGGGATTTTAAAATAACATTACCTCCAAGGCCTGCCGAACAACCACGTACTCCAGAGCAAATATTACAACGCCCTGAAAATGTTTTTGATAATAATTTTAGTACTAGTAAATCCGTATCCTCAAAGAGAAAATCTGTACATGATGATGATGATGATGAAGAATATGAACAATTAGGTTAGAAATTATGTGAAATTATTTGGGAATTATCTTTCGTTAACCCTATATATCATTTTTAGGAACACCAACACCTAAAATGAAAAACAATGATCGTTCACGTTCTAGTCAAATGTCTTTGGGTTCTCCGATGGAGATTGATTATAGTATCAATGTTGGAAAAATTGAAGTTTTGATATCAAAAGGAAAATATAATGATGATGAAGAACGATCAGGTAAAAGAATCTTTATTATAGTCATTTTCAGTTTGGATTGATGGCGATGATCAATTTTGTGTTGCTCAAAATTTTTCTATTATAACTATAGATATTGCTATGATGGATGAAGTAAATATTTTCGACAAATCACCAGGGGAACAATTAGGTTCGGAGTTTTTTATTTATATATTATTATATATTAATAGTGCAACTTATTTTAATTCAACATTTTATTTTTTTTTAAATTATAGATACTATTTTGGATGAAGTAGATATCCCGGAAAAGTTTTCAGAAGAACAATTAGGTTCAGATTTTTTCGATTGAAGCTCTAACATTTAATTATAATTTGTATTTAATTTTATAATGATGATAGATATTGCTATGGGCGAAGGAAATGTAGATGATAGAGATGAAGAAGAAGTAAATGTCCAGGATAAATCGGCAGAGGAACAATTAGGTCAGATTTTTAATGAATCCTCAAATTTTATTATAATTGTATTACTCTTTTTATTCATTCATTTATATCAATGATAGACACCGATATGGATGAAGTAGAAGTAGTCAAATCTTCAGATGAACAAGAACAAGTTACCGAAGAAATAGAATTAAATCAAAATAAGAGAAGGTCATCACGTCGTAAGAGTAAAAATGAACGTGAGATTGTAAATGATAAAGATAAAATTCCGGCTAGATCATCAAAGATGTATATAGGTCTGATTAATATGGAAATTCAAATATTTTTTTTTAATTGTAATTTAAAATTATTTTTTTTTTAAATTTTTAATTCTTATTTATCCATTCTATAAATTATAGATACTGAAAAAGATAAGGAGGCTAAATCATCAGAAGAACAGATCGTTGAGACCACCGAGGACACTGAAAAAGTAACAGAAATAAGTAAAGGCAAGAAGAAGCCCATGCGTCGTCGCAAGAATATTGTTAGACGTAGTGTTGTAAAAAATAAAGGCAAGGCCTCAGCTAAGTCGCCAGAACAAATAAGTTGGGTTTTAATATATATACATGTATCTATGATATCTAATTGTTTTTGTAAGAACAATTTTTAACTTTATTAAAATGATAGACACTGTCATGGATGAGGTTGTTCCAGATAAGTCGTCTGAAGAACAAGAAAAGGTCACTGAGATCACTGAGATTAATGAAGAAGCAAGTGAAAAAAATCAAAACAAGAGGAGATCCACGCGTCGAAAGAACATTGTTAGACATGATATTGTAAAAAACAAGGACAAAATCTCGGCTAAATCACCAGAACAAATAGGTCTGATTTTAATATATATATGTATCTATATTATCTAATTGTTTTGTAAGAATAATTTTTAACTTTATTAAAATGATAGACACTGTTATGGATGAGGTTGTTCCAGATAAGTCGTCAGAGGAAAAAGAGGAAGAAGAGGAACAGATCGCTGGGACCGCTGAAGAAGCAAATAAAATAAATCAAAGCAGAACGAGACGCACGCGTCGAAGGAATGAAGTTGGCCGTGAAATTGTAAAGAATAAAGGCAAGACCTCGGCTAAATCATCAAAACAAATAGGTCAGATTTTAATATGCATATCATCAATTGTTTTTGAAAAAACAATTTTTTAACTTTATTTAAATGATAGACATTATCGTTGTTCCAGACAACTCGTCAGAGGAACAGATCGATGAGGTCACTAAAGATGTAACAGGAATAAGTCAAAACAAAAAGAGGCCTACACGTCATAAGAAAGAAGTAGGACGTAGAACTGTAAAAAATAAAGGAAAACCCACGGTTAAATCTCCAGAAATATCAGGTCGGATATTAATCATAAATTTTATAATACTTTATATGATTATCGTTGGTTCATGATTTTATGTAAATAATAGATACTGTTATGGATGAAGATATCCCCGAAGATGCATCTGTTATATTGCCAGAAGACCAGAATGTTGCTGAAGAATCTATAAATCAATCTTCTGAGGAAGCCATGGATTTAGAAGAAGCGTTCGAAGAACAGACCGCCATAAATCAAAGCAGGAAGAAGTCTTCACGCCTTAAGATTAAGTGTCATAAAATTGGAAGTAGTACTATTCAAGACAAAGATGGAAATATAGTCAAGAAGACAAGTGCGGCCAAATTAAATGAACTTGATATTATTGGTGATGCTATAAATGACACTATTATAGAATTTTTGTTCGTAGAATGTTACTTTTTTCCTATAAATCTTATTTTTAAGCACTATCCGATCATAATTGTATAATTATTTTTAAATATTTTTTTGTTTTGTTTGTTTTAGGAACGATAATAATTCATTTAAGAAAGAAATTCAATATTTCAAGAACGAGATAGAATTACATTTACTTGAGCAGGTTTGCTAATATCATTTATTGTTGTTCGATTAATATCGTGTGTCTTTTCTTACAGTTTTTTTTTCTTTCTTTTATTCTAAGTCTGATCTCTTTGATGAACAAATAATGATGCGATCATCGTTAAGAAAATCCAAAACACAGATGAATTGTTTGCGAAAAGAAATGTTGGATGTGCAGCGTGAACGTGATAAAGTGCGTAAGGAATTGGCTAATGAAAGAAGAATATTCGTAAATGAAGAACAAGAAAGAAAGGTTTGTAAAATAAATTAGAATATAAATGGAATTTATTCTTTTATACTATAATTATTACAACTTATTAAATTGATAGAAATTAGAACAAGCACATAACTTCCTCACGGATCTTGAGACTTTGCGTGAGGCTATTGATGCTGAGGATAATATGCAAGAGGATCAAGAAGATGAGGGAATTTTGGTTAGTAAATTTATTTTATAATAATTATATTATCATTATTTTACATATTTAATTAAAATTAATTTATGAATTCTCTTTTCTCATAAATTAGGACGGCTTCAAGGGTCTTTTGGTTTCCGTTACATCCCGAAAGGGAAGATTTGATGCTTTATGTAGATTCAATATGTTACTTGAAATGTGTGAAAAAATTGTTAGACAAGCTACAGATACTTAAATTTAGTATTGATAACAATTAAAATTACCCGTTGTTTCTTTACAAAATTAAATTAAAAAATAAAATGGTAGAATTCGATAAATTATCCTATTTAGTCTAAATTAGAATTTTTAGTAATTCAAGTTACACAAAACCGTACTTTGTTGAACGAATAATCGATAATGTAACGATGTAACGTCAAATGTTGCCAAGAAAAACTTACAAAGAAATTATACAAAAAAAGGCCGAAACATGTTTGTAAAATATATAAATAATATATGTACACGTTATATTATGATAGCCAAACAAAGGAGTGAAGGATACAGGTAGATCTGTTTAACTGTGTTGAATCCGGAAATTATATAAACCATAAGGGATACACTATACCAAATTCAGGATACTGTTCACAAACCCAAAAGTTTATAAAAAAGCGTGGTGTCCTTTAATACGCTTTTTATTTTCTTTCACATTCATTACTAACACCAAAAGGAAATCGCAGGCCGATTTACCAAACCATTAACACCCTTTAATAAAATACTTTTTTATACTGCACAAGTTCATTTTTAAAAACTTTCCTTACTTAAATCGCCGTGCGGTTTCTTACAAATCAAAAAACTTTCAAAATTTAAACGCAAGAAATACAAAAAATGGCTGCCAATACACAAAGAAATTCTACCAACGTCAATAATACTCCTACCGTAACTATTGTTGATTCTGCTGAACCAAGAAAATATAGAGTAATGGGAAGTTGTTGTTTTTGTATACCGGAAATTGTTGGAGTTTTCGCTATTTTATCAATGTATTTTGTAAGTAGCTAAGTCTGATTAAAAGTTGGAAACGAATATTCCAATATAATAATTTTTTTAACTTTTTTACTTCATCATAATTAGTTCACCGGAATGTTTGGCGCTGCAACTTCGTTCTTGAGTTTGGGCTGTAAGTTATAAAAATAATTTATAATTTTTTATTAATATCTTTTACATAACTAACATTTTAATTCTTTATAATTTATTTAGATACTGATGATGGATTATCTAAAGCCATTTTGAGCGTTTTTGGTATTTTAAATACGTTATTTGTCATTGCTAGTGCTTTGGGTGTTAGTGCAATTAAAAAGGTATTAAAAAATTTCTGATTAACATCTGATGATATTTTATTTTTCCATAATGTATTAAAAAAAATATATATATATAATTTTTTTTTTTCCAGGAAAAAATAGTTTTGATGCGTCGTCTGTCAATTGCCTTTTGGGTTATTACAGCGTTAATGATTATCATAAATATAATCATTCTTGCTCTTGACTTTAATTCAAAAGATTCATATATTAATGAATGTGTTTCTGCTGATAATAATAATGATGCGGGTAATACTAAAAACTTTTGTGAACACACTGTTAGAGCATCTTTGATTGGTGAAACTATAAGATTGATTGCCCTTGGATCAGTTTCGGTAATATATTTTGTAAAATTTGATGTGTAACATAATATCCCTATATAGAAAAAATTTTCTAATTATTCACCAAATTTTTATTATAGATATATTTTGCATATGTGATCTTTAGATTTGCAAGAAATATGAAAAAAGAAGTTTTGCCTTTTACGGCTCCACCGGTTCCAATTAACGGACAAAGTACTCCCACATATTTTGTCTATTCCGCACAACCACCAACATCAAATAATTGGGTTCCTCCACCAACTTATACTGTCAAAACAATACATTTACCTGAAGAATTTAAACCCGATTCAAAGAATCCCTAATTAAAAAATATAACTGATCATATGATATGTGTAAATTCATTTTATATGAATATGTGGGATGAGTTGTTTTATTTATTAAATTCATTTGATGCATCATTCATTTTTTTTTTTTCATTTGCAAATTAGTAATTTATGTAATTTTCTTTAAAAAAAATCCAACTTTGAAATTCATACACACTTTCTTTAACTGTAAATAACCATCAATTACAACATTACTATTTGAAAAAATTAGGTTGGGTTCTTTTGTTTATCCAATAAAAAGTATATATATTAAATTAAATTAAAATTATTTTGGTGTAAATCAAATCACGTGAATCGATTACTGCAATGTATTATTAATTATCAAATTTCCGTCTAGGATAATAACTTGAATGGTCTATTTAAGGAAGCTCATAAATAAAACCTTTCCTAAACAAAATTCAAAAATTTTAGTCAAGCGTTTGTTCATCGTAATATTTGTAACCCAGTATGTATTTCAATTAATTAAATTAACCTTTTTCAGAGTTCTAGTCTTTTCTTTTTTTTTTCCTTTTAACCAAAATAATCAAAATGAATAATATGAAAATATAAAATTGTTTCAGAAAAAAATGGCGTAAGAATGAACCATTAAAAATTCAGATATTATGATTGGAAAGATGATCAGAACAAAAAAAGAATGTCGATAAACCAAGGAATAAACGTGTGAAAATTCATCATTTTTTTTTTTAGTACTACCAAAAAAAGTTAATCACAAAAAAAAAAAATAATCTGAATCTGATTGATAACAAGACGGGTAATTTTTGTTATTTATTGCTCTCTTTTATAACCATCATTTCATCATTGTTTAACGCAAATTTTTTTCTCACCTTTTCACACAAAAAAACACAAACATTTTTCCTTCTTTCTTTTACTATTTATATTAATACAAATCATAAATAATGCTAAATAATGCTAAATAATGCTACTACGATTAATCATTTATTTCATAATGCTGAACCTTAAATTTTCCTCAACAAACATTTCAAACTATAGATTCTTATTTAATACAATTAAACATTTAAATTATATTAACTTAAAATTTGGCTAATTCAAAAATAAAAATTGCCGTATTTTAAGGAATATTTTATTCAATAAAAGAAAATTATGTTATAAACAATATGGATTATTACCAAGTTTCAACTCAAAAGATTGGATCATAATATATTTTAGAATTAATAAGATAATGAAAATAAATTTTGTTAATCTCGTTTAAGATGGCTTTGCGGCATGGTGTTGTGGCAGTTATTTGTAAATTTTGGGCAAGCTTGTTCCTCATTAAATAGAAGAATAAGATTTAAAAGTGATGAAAGGTTTATTACCTCAAATCGTTTTTAAATCGTTGAGGGACATTTTTGATTTATAATTTAGTATTATATGAAGGAAGAATTCATTAAAATTGATATTATTTAATAGTTAAAGGGATGAAAGACTTCACCACAGCCAGTCTAAGCCTGGAGCAGGCTTTGATAATCTAAGTGATTGAATTCAATTTTACTTATTCAATTAGTTGAACCTTCACAGCCTGCAAAAAAAATTAGAACAATCAATAGAATTTATCTCAAAATTTTACAAATATGTATGAAATGTAACTGAAAAAGATGTTATAGTAAAGCACGTGTTGCTGAAAGTATCAATATGTTTCTTTACATTTGGCAGTTTGTTTAAACAATTAAGAAATCTTATGTTCTATACACTTAAAGATAAATATATTCTCAGGTACCTAGAAGAGGATCTTGTAAAAATTCTTAGAGATTCAGATTACCACTCTGAGGAATGGGAGGAAACAGATCTCAAGAAAGAATAGTATTTACCTGGGCAATTATTCAAATGAATTTTCTGCATATGATTTACAAAGAAACCATCTTGGATAATTTTACTCATTAATTATGAAATACAATTGACAAGATTTTTAGTACAACAATATGAAAATTTCATTTGGACATTGTTAGAATTGGAATGAAAGAGTTTTGTTTGATTTTTCATATATAAAAATTTAAAAGCTAAAGAAAATTTTTGTCAATTTTATGATATAAATATTTTAAAATACACAACTATTTTTTCCTTCTTTTATTTTATTTGTAATATTAAAAATTAACTTAAAATATTTTTTCTCAATAAACATATCAAACTATAATGTTAGTTACTAGTAACAGTGCAGTAACTCTTTAATATAATCATATCAAAGAGTCTTGAAACAAGTTATAAAGATAACTTTATAATTTAATGGTAATTTTATAGTCTATCATAATCTAATAGTAACTTCATAATTTAACAATAACTTTAAAACCTAATTACATAACTTAGCAATAACTTTATAACCTAATTACATAATCTATTAGTAACTTTATAACCTATTAGTAGTTCTATAATCCAAAATTCTGATTCTTTTATGGTCTTTTAGCTATTACTTTAGTTAATTCTTACTATATTATTTTATATAACTCTTTAATTTAATAGTGACTACATAATCTGTTAGTTACTTTTTTCTTCTTTATCTTTAACCTTTTTAGCATTAAGAAAGTATCTATTTGTTTATATACTTTTATAAATCTTTTATTAATAATAAAGAGCTACCTACTTGTTTATCTATTACTGGACCTTTTTGATTACTATCTATTAAGATATTAAAATGATTTTCTTCTGCATCTATTTGGCAGTTTTTTAAGATGTAGTGTAAAAAAAAGTGACAGATAGTATAATCAAATCATATAACTTTTAGTTAGTTTTAACCTAAAATTATAGAATATAGTGCTAATTGAATTTGTACAATTAATTTTTGATATATTGAAATAACTGAAGTTATCGTTTAAGACTAAAACTTTGATATATAGTGATCTTTAGTATATCAAATTTTTTTTATATATCAAAGTTTATATAATTTTTTAAAAAATTTTATTATATTAAGATTAAAATCATATGACTTTATTATACTATAAAATTGTTACATATTTTATGTTTAACAAATTTTAACAAATTACTTATTGTTAATCCAATTATCTAACGATACTTGTTTTTTGTGCTTTTTATGAAAATAACTAATTTTACTTTTTATATCTTTTAAAGTAGCTAAATGTTTAACTTCAATGCTAAAATTATCTGATGGGTTATTAAAAAAGCTATTACTTGATCTAATAAATTTATTGCTTCCAATATAATCACTTTTGGTTGTTTAATTTCTTCTTGCTATTTTTCTTTTGATTCATTAAATTTTATAATATTAATTATATCTTTATCTATAAACTTTTCCTCTCTAATATTAATATTCTTATTAATTATAATAAATTCTTCAGCACTCATCTTTTTCTCATAATCTTGCAAATTATAATATTTATTTAATAATTCTTGAAATTCTTACTCCTCAGCTTCAGAATATTGTTCTTCATTATTATTAGGTAAAGTAAAACAAAAGAGAAGAATTCCAGTTTTTAACCAACAATTATATATAGTTTCACATGTTACTGCATTCCAAGCTTTCTTACAAAGTAAAATAGAATCCATTATTTTTAAGTTTAGAATTGGAATATTAAATTCTTGTTTATTATTATAAACTTCAATTCTATTTTTGATAAATTTCTTATGATATTACATCTAAATTTAAGATTGTTAATTAAGAATAATATTTAATTAATTATCAGAATGTAATAAAATTAATAAATACCAACTTTAAATGAATTAATAATTCTTACATTAGCAGGTTATAGATGTGCTGTAGTATTAAGTGGAAGATAATGGATTGTTATATTTGTTAATAATGAAGAATTTTCAATAGTATAAACTGGTGTATTATCTATTAATAGAAGAATTTTTTTATTTAATGTTTTCATTCTTTTATTTAAAAGTTTTAAATATTCATTCCAAATAAAACTTTACATCCAAACGCTTTTATTCCAATAATAATCAATAGGAAGTTTTGATTTATCATAACTAATCATATCTCTTAGTGTTTTAAATTTGTAAATAAATAAAGGTGATAGCTTAGTTGATCCAGTAACATTAAATGTTAATAAAATTATTACTTTATCTTTGGATTTTTTTGTTCCTGATAAAGGTCCAGTTGATAAAGTTTTAAAGAGTTTTAACTTCCAGTATAATCCTAGAATTTAGATTTCTTTTTAAAAAAATAATAAAAAATTAAAATAATATTCATTTTATTTAATATTTTCACTTATTTCATCACAATTGAACACATCTTCAAGATCATAATTGCTTATTAATTCTTGTAATTTTTTTCTTTCTTCTTCTAATTCTTCTTTACTTGGTCCATTTTGTGCTTTATCATATTTATTATATTGCTTCAGATTATATCTTCTTTAAAAATTAGTTAACCAACCATCTGATTCATAAAAGTTTTCAATATTTAATAATTTTGTAAAGTCTTCAGCTTTTAATAAAATTATTTCACTAGTGATTGTTCTATTTGCAGCTAAAGCATAAGTAATTCAAATAGTAAGAGGCAAGAGCTTCTTTTAATTAAAAAAACTTTAGTAATCTATCTTTTTGCTTGTTAGCATTTGAATCATTAACTTTTAACCATTTTTCTTTTTTTTTTTAAGATATCACATATAGTATTTTCTGTAATACTGCTAAATCTTTGTCCTAATTCTTTATATATTAAGAATAAATTTTATTAGTGTAACAAATACAACTTTTTTTTTTTACCAAAGCTTAATACAACTCTTTTTTTTTTTGATGATGTTTCATTGTTAGAATTTTTTTTTTTATTTTTTATAATAATAATTTTTGATATAATAAAAAAAGATAAGGGTTAAGTAAAAGTGAAGTAAGTAACTAGCAGTTTAGCAAAGTAATGTTAATACTGAAAAATAAAAATAAGAGAAAAAATTAATGAAAAAGTTGCAAAAGTTATGTAAATTAAACATTATTTGATCATATCAGATAATCTTCAGTATAATGAGCTTTTTTTTTATTATATATTATTATAAATGGTAAAAAAAATAAAAATTTTGGTATAATATTATATAAAATTTTATAGTAAAATTAGTATATCAAAAGATTTTAATTATTAATGAAAATGGTTATACAAAAATCTTCAGTATATGATGATTTTTGATATATTGAGAATATACTGTATTTTACTGTGTTATAATGCAATAGAATTCTAAGCAATACATATACAGATAATAAGAAAGGCCAAAAATTTTACAATAGCTTTACACAAAGTTTTTATTAAGATAAATAAGCAAACTCAACTGAATATATGACTTTATAAATTACCTAAAAACAAGTAATCTAATTATATGATTATTTATACAAAAATTATTTAATTAATTTTCTTGCATTTATAATTTTATAACAAATATTTTATTTTTTAAATAATATCATTTTAGATAAAATATCCATCACAGTAATTTTTTTCACACCTTATTAACTTTTACATATTATTATTATTATATTAGATATTATATAACATATTATTAGATAATATTCAACTGGATTAAAATTTTATTTAATTGTTAAAACACTTAAATATTTTATATTATTTTAGGCTAAACATTAATGGAATTAAGATCATAAAAGGTCATAAGAATGAAAAATTATTTAAGTGTCAGATTTAATTTTTTTATGTGATTTTTATTAATTGAATTAAAATCGATTTTTGATTAGTTCAATTATCATAGAATTAATTCCAATTTCTAACTAGAATTATAAAATTTAACTAGAATTATGAAATTTAGGGATTTTTTAATGTACAGTGGAGGTGTACGATATTAATGTACGAACTGGCCAGAATTAATGTTAACGCTATCACGTGCAAGTGCATAACTCCTAAACTTGGATCAGCTTGTACGTTAATATTGTACACCCCTACTGTATGTTAAGAACGCCCATGAAATTTAACTAAAATTATAAAATTTGACTAGAATTATAAAATTTGACTAGAATTATAAAATTTGACTAGAATTATAAAATTTGACTAGAATTATGAAATTTGATTATGAAATTTGACTAGAATTATAAAATTTAATAAAATTATAAATAAAAATTACAAATTATATATATATTATTATTCTGATTATATATATTTTTTATTTTTCCTTCATCAGGAAATTATATAGTGCGAAAAGTTGCGCAAGTTTACACATCATAATATTTCGTAAGCTTCCAGACCCGCCGCAAGTTTGCGTAAGCGT
>QZLH01000213.1:98767-113750 GCA_003833135.1 Oehlia diaphana | reverse complement strand
GTTTCGCTTTTCCAAGTTGAATACGATGAAAGACCTACAAAAAAAAGAAAATACAGGAAACGTTAGAAAAGTTTCCTAAAAAATAAAAATAAAATATTAAAGTTTCAAATCGAATAAAATGTGGCATTTTCATAAAAATGCACCATTTGCAAGAAAATTGGAACATTTGACAAAAAAAAAGCAAAATTTGATTTTAATTGACAATGCTATAACAATGTTATGAAATGTTATTACAATGATATTACATTGGTGGCAAAATGTGGAATTTTTATAAAAATGTACCATTTGACAACATTTGACAAAAAAAAGCAAAATTTAACAATGTTATAACAATGTTACAAAATGTTACATTTGAGGGATAATGTAGCATTTTCCCAAATTTTCATAAAATTTGCTAAATCGGATAATGTTATAACAATGCTATTCCAAAAAATTGCTCAGCGTAATGCAGCATTTTCCACAATTCCCCACCATTTTCCAGGAAAATGTGGAATTTGCATTTTTAGAAATTTGGACAATAGTGCTCCTTCGACCTGTGTATATATAAGATTAGCCAAATTTAGGCCAAAAATATGCAAACTAATTTTTTACATATAAAAATTTTGATAAAAAATATGCAATATTGATGACCTAACTATGGATGAAAAATCCTTAGATTGTACACAAATCAAAACTTTACTCTGTCTAATTCCACTATCCCAGTAAACAGTTTTTGTATAAATTTATACCAAACGGGTTCATTGGCTCGAAATTAGCTCAAATTTATGCATAAAATAATTCAAATTTAAGCTGATCTAGAGCCAATTATATATGGATGAGCCCATTTGGTACAAATTTATACAAAAACTATTTACTGGATATGATGGTGATGCATCTGTGTACCCTACTCCTGTGTATATATTTCTATATATATTTCTAGATCCTGATCAATAAACCAATTCATATATCACATAAAATTTGGTTAAATAAAATCAAAATAAATAAAAGAATAAACTTAATTTACAAAATTGCTAACATTAGTAGGAACTTTTTGTAATTTGAATATTCAAACTTAAATAAAGTATACATTTTGTAAAATTAAATATAAAGTTTACAATACCTCTTTACAAATTATTTGGGTGTCTCCATAGGGATTGCTCCATAGTAAAAATCATTAGTAAAGATTTTTCTATAGAAATTTCAAAATTCCCAGTTTACTTATAAATTACTATTTAAAATTAGCATCACGAAAAATTTAATTTCTCATGATATATCAATTGAAAATGATTATTTGGACAACCGCAAATTTAAATAATTACTAAGAATTTTTACAATAACAGCGCAAAATTTATTTGGAAATTTATTTATATTATTTATTTTGGGATGTCAGATTCAAAAATAGCTTGTACATAAAAATCCTCACTAATGATTTTTCTATATGGCTGATCAACCTGATTGTTGGCAAATTATCATTTGTTTCTTCTTATCTAAACTTTGGAACACCACTAATTCATGCTCCTCTTTTTCTTATTCATTTAACTAATATATAGTTATTTTCACAAATTATAAAGAGTAATGAATAGTTGTGATTTTGCAATATAACATCAAAAGTAAATTTCACATGGCAGCATATTACATAATTTTATTTTGCATTACTAAAATTGACATAATGAAGATTTATAGTAGAAATATATAATGAAACTAGGGGTAATTAATATCTCAGAATTAAATTACTTACCAATTACCATAAAGTAGATAGAAAACTTTAAAAGACAATAATCCAGAATAAAATGTAGCAGCTATACTGATTAAATGCAGTAATTATATAATTCATTTATGAATTTTAATTTTCAATGCCATAAATATTAACCTAATTTATGAAGCTCTTTCATTTTTTATTTGTTTAAATTTAAAAGTTATATAGAATATATCTTTAATAATTCAATGCATACACAAAATCAAAAATAATCATTTTATTTATAAGAATAGTTTATCATATATACTAAAAATTAATATAAACTATGATTTGATCTATAAATATATGCTAAGTTAATCAGCAACCTGACTTACATATTTTACTAATTTTGCATCTTTAAATTCAAGTATAATATTTAAATGATGTTTATTTTTTGAGACATTTGATTTTATAATATTTAGAATTGATTTCAAATAATCTTGAATTTTGTTTTCTTCTAAATTCAGATTTTTAAATTCTTTATCATCATCATAATCATTATTCATAACAATATGCTTCAACTTTTTTCCTTCAAATTTAAGAGTAATTGATATCTGTCCATTATTTTTTAAAAGATTGGAATTAATAATCTCTGAAATTGAATTATATGTTCCATTTCCTATTGAATTTGGAATCTTGCATATTATAAAATCTAAAAGATCTGGATGAACAATTGGTTTATAAGGACTACCTCGATATGTATCACTATTATTTATTTCATTCAACTTCATTCGCAATTTTTCAACCTCTACATAATAATAACTAAAGGAAAATAAAGATAGGTTTTAACATGTGATATAAGATAAATATTAATGAATTTGCAAAATTTAACTTACATATGATCAGGAAACCAAAATTTCCATCTTCTTTGAAAAGGAAATAAGCTAAATAATTCAATTTCAGCAAGTAACTATTCAAAAAAAAAGTTTAAAAAAGTAAGTTTAAATAAAAAAAAAATCATTACATATTAATACATAAAAATTCAATACCTTTGCTTTCTGATTCAAAAACAAAGTTTTTTTATCAATTATTTGAATTTCTTCATTTAATAATCCAATAAACAAATTTAAAAGGTAAATAACTGTAAAAACTGAAAATGAAATCCAAATAACAATAAGTTCTGGTTTCTTTTTAAATTCTAAATCTGTAGTATCTCCTATATTTATTTGCATAAAAAAAAATTAATTATGTATCAAATAAATATTTTTTTTAGTATAAAAAAGATATACAAATACCTGTCATTAATTTATATATAGTCGTAAAAGAATCAGAAAAATTATTATGATCATCAAGTACAATAAATGTATGTGTATACACAATAATGATACAGCTTATAATAACAAAAAAAGGGATAGTTGTTCTTGCAACACCAATAATTATTGCAAAATAAATACAAAATTGTTCAAATATTCTTAAGAAAAATATAAATTTCAAGTCTAAAAAGAAAATTGAAATGGATGAAAGCCAAGCAGGTAAGAGTATATTTGCTAACCATAGAATAGAAATTACAGTTGGCAAAATATGTACAATTAGATCTAAAAGAAATGTAATACTTAAGTAAATAAATTAATGTAAACGAGTACATATATTTACAGATAATTTGAAAGTTTTAAAGTCATTACACTTACCAAACAATTTCCATGAATTAATATGTTTCCTTTTATACCACAAAAATAGTCGAAATTCAAAAAATAGAAATTGAAAAATTCCCAGTATAGCAGAAATTATAAAAAAGACTTTTTGGAATTTTCCATGTGTTGCCAGGGCAAATGCTATGAGAAAGAAAGTGTGTAAAAGCCAGTTTATATAATAATAATATCTTCCAAACTTTTCCCACTTAAAATTAAGCAGAGCTTCTCCATTCCAATCTGAATAAAAATGAGAAAGTTCTAATCTTAAAAATTCATTTTTTTCAGGCCCCAAAAAAAATTCTTTGACAGGATTATAATTTGTATTATAAGATGCAAATTGTGGTAAAGGAATATACAATTTAATAGCTGATTGTTTTTTATATGATGGCTTTAATAAATAATTATATAAAGTAAGTAAATAATCTCTAATAATAATTAGAAAATAGAAAAAAAAGGTTGATTCAAGTAGATAAGAATCAGCATCAGTATCATGAGTAAATCCATAAAGATGAGTTCTTTGTCCAGTAACTTCTTCGCATTTAATTTTTTGAGAAGCCTTAATTAAAGTAGTATAATTGAAAAACTTTTCTACATAGTAATAATTATATTTTTGAATTTCTGAAATAGAGTTAGTTATAATTTTGAATAAATGAATATTTTCTGGATTTTTATCATAATGATCTATACATTTTTCAATGATAAGATCAATTATATCACTTTTGCGACATTTAATTGCAGCTTGTAAAATATATGAAGCATATAAGGTAAACTTTGTGATATTGTCGAGATAAGTTATAATCATTTCTATAATAATAGGTTGATTCGTAAATTCATTGAAAATTATTTCAAATGAATCATTCTCATAACTATAATGGTATTTATCATCATCAGTAAGATGAGAAAAAAATAATAGTTCTATTTTATTTTGACTTCTATTAAGAGTAAAAAATATCCCATAATTATGATTTGTATGTATAACTAAGTCATTATTTGGTAACATATAAAAGTCAAAAATATCAGCAAGACTCTCATCAAGGATTATGCAATCGATCTCTTGAGAATTTATATTTGCGGAAAGTTTATATGCGGAAAGTTTTCTTTTACTTTTATAAATTCTCCATGTTAATAATGTTGAAGAGACTTCAACATACTCATCATGCTCATTACATTTGCTAAATTCTTTGGTTTCACCCTTACAACCACGAATAATTGATGCACTATTGGTCATAGATAACAAAAGATGAGTGGACATCTCTCTGTATAGTTGTTCCTTTGCATTTTCGAATATGTTTTCAATCTGCACATTATTATCAACAATGCTAATCACATTTTCATGTATTATCAACTGTTTGTGTTTACTTTTGATTGGCTGTTTATAAAGTATATTTCCAAAATAAGGATCTATGAAATGGTAATTGAACCCGTCTATATTACTTTCATTATCTTCTTGAACAATTAACAAATCAGATTCTTTACAAAAGCCAATATCCTTTATCTTAACTTGAAGACGCTGAAAAAAGGCCATACCAGTTTTTTTGGAGTATACTATAAGAGAATTATCCAACTTTCTAACCGCCAATAAACTTTCATTAAAACAAACTTGAACCGATTTTGAGCAACCCAAATAATATTGATGATCAAAATCTTTACTACCTTTAATTACATTCCATTGTCGTAAATATTTTGATCCATGCATAAGTTGTCCTTGTGAAAACAAATAAGAATTATCGTAACAATTAGTCAAGATGAAATATGATCTTTTTAATTTGAATGATCCATTTTCAATAAAGTATAATTCAATCTTCAGGCTCTGCTCATGATGCATCGTTAACAAATTTCCATTTTCCAAAAATTTCCATTTTACAAATACATGAGGTGTGTATTTATGTATTAGGGACCGTTGATAATTCAAGTCATACACAACTAATGTAAAAGATGTGTTAGCGTAAAAAGAAAAAGAAAGGTTTAAATAATAATCTTCTATCAATTAAAGGGTGAATTTTGAATTACAAACCTCTGTATGGATTACTTTCATCACTTTCCAATTCAAGAATCAATAATTTTTCATCAGAGATGTCAACTAACTCAACCAATTTGTGTAAATTAATATTTGTGATAGATGACAATTTCTCAATTAACACGTTTAATTCTATATCTTCATTGGCCGATGATGATTTCTGCCAAATACTAATCATTTCATCTTTTCCGTTCCAAGTTGCAACATATTTCAAACTTAAAGAGCAAATCATTTGATCACCTTTTACTCCACTTTCCGGAGTAGAAATGTCGATTGTAATATCATCACTCATTATAATATAACGTTACAATAAAATAAGAAAATTTTAGATGTGCACGTTATGAGAAAGACTTAAAAGCTAAAAGTTGTGTAAAAGTCTACAAAAACCCGATTTATAGCTGCTATAGGTAGGACTAAAAAGCCTTCCAGACTAAATTAGAAATGATTGAAGAATGTGGGAAGGTCGATCGCACTTTTCTTGGTTTCTGCTGCGCATGGTTAAAATAATTTAATTGTGTGACTACCAAATTTAGCATGTACGATTATTAATGAAGAAAAAAAAAAAAGTCCTACAATCGAGATCACAGAAAAAAGTGAGATCAGTTGAATATATCTTTTTTTATTATTTTTTATACGATATTATAAGTAATACGCATTTTCTTTATTGAACTTTGTAAAATATGAAGTTTGGAACAGAATGAATATATGATAAATCATGTATCCTCGATCTACTAACATTGTTTTATCTGTTAGAGCTGCGACCCGTAAAGTAAAAAAAAAGTAATTTATTTGCATAACTGGGTTTTGGAGCAAATTAATTATTTGTATCACGTGGCCATATTATATATAAGTTAATTAAAAAACTGTTATGTTGTTTTAATGTTTGTAGTTCTATTCTACTTGATGTATTAAGATTTCTACTATAAGCGATTAAATAAAATAAAATGATATGGTATCCATGATTTATTTTTTGTTATACAACGATTCTTATGACTAGTAAATAAGGTTTTTATCAAAATTTTTTCTTTAAAGTAACTTTGAATAAAATAATCTAACGTTTTTTGGATCGATCGGTAAATTAATACTGTTATCATCATTACGTCATATTTCTTTGTTAACCAAATTTAATTATATTGTAGTGTTTTTTTTAATTATTTTTTTTTTTTTCTCGTCTAATTAAATTATCCGTCAAACTCCAATATTTTACGTCATTAATACCTACATTGTTATGCTTTATTTCTGGATTTACGGTAACATAAGCACGTGAAATATTAACTTTTTTTTAAAATAAATCCGACACGTGAAATGTACAACAATAAAACTAAAGATATATTCAATGAAATTAGATTTTGCAGATCTCCTTTGCTAATCTATTTAAAACATTATTATGTTACTGACATTTCTGTTTTCTTATCGTTATGGTAGTGCGTATAAAAAAAAAACTTGATAAAACCCAAGCAAAGTTTAAAAGTCAGAGGTAAGTCAAAAGTTTGTGTCAAGTCTAACGGCAAAAGTTTTATTTACGAAGTCACATGGCAATGTGACCACTGACATTGAACGCTTAAAAAAGTTAACGTGACTAGAGAATTCTTTATTAAAAATTGATAGACATACTGTACTGTATTTAAATACTCTTAATAATATAGTTGAAATAATTTTTCAAATAAACAAAATAATGAATACATTCCAAATTTGACAAAAAATGGAAATTTTTTTAAAAAAATCTCTGTAATTAAATTGAATTTTTTATTGTTAATTTATCATTAAAAAAAAGTAACGTCAGTTAAATTGGAGTCATAACATCGATTATATGGATTTACTGATCGTTAAACATTTTTACGGTCATGTATTGGGTATCAAACACATGCTCATTGAAAAGAATTAAATGATAAAATTAACAACTTGGAACATTTTTATCTCGTACAGTCGATACCGAAATAAAATAAATATAAATAAGTTATTATTTGTTAT
The DNA here is from genome assembly GCA_003833135.1 of Oehlia diaphana. NCBI lineage: Eukaryota > Fungi > Glomeromycota > Glomeromycetes > Glomerales > Glomeraceae > Oehlia > Oehlia diaphana. The sequence continues at coordinate 106,417 of QZLH01000213.1, read as the reverse complement.
TGGAAAATTTTGTTATACTTTATAATTTTATGTAATTAGTAAAAACTATTATATAAGCAAATACTTACATAAAAAATAAGAATGAAAAAAGCTTAATAAAATATAAGCAATATATATTCCCAAATTCGAAAAAAAATATTTGTATGCCACCCGTAATTTGAATTCGAATATATCTGATATATTATACTTAAATTGAAAAAAACTTTTTTTCTCGCTCTGTTAATTGCTCATGAGATTTGTTTATTTATCAGAATGGGAATTTAATAAACTGTTAACTGGATGACCGTTTGATCAATTGTATTTTGTAATTGTGTTAACTATTTATTAATTACAGTGATGAATTTATTAACAAATGATGTATGTAGAGTATTTATATTTTCATGACGTTAGGCTGGTGAAGTACATATAATTTATCAATTTTACTTAAAAAAAAAAAAAATTCTTTGATTTTCTAGATACTACGTCTCTTTTACAGTTAAATTTAATTATATAAAGATATGTACATCGGTAAAATTGGTTTAATTGTTCTCGAAACATGATGTACACAATGGATCACAATAGGGTTTGTTCGATCCGGTTCGGTACTAAGAAGACCGGTCTTTTTAGGACCGATTCAACATTCCAACCTAATCTTGCAATAGTCTTGCAATTTCTTTATCAAATTTCGGCTGAACTCGTTTAAGTGCTACATCGTCCAAATATTTTCTAATATTCCGCCATCTGCATACTCAAGAATGAACAAATATTTCATCTAAAGGATAAAAATATTATATATAGATACTTAAATAAATTTTCATAAATAACTTGAATAAATAAATTAATAATAAATAAATAATTTTTCAAAAAATATAATTTATTGTAAATTTCTAAATTGCATTTCCACAACGTAGCATGAAATGAAGCGAACCAATCACAGCAAATCTCGATGGCGATATTCTTGAGTTACACGACGGAATATTCCAAAATTGGGTTCATTTTTAATACAAGCTGGCGAAAGGGCTGAGGAGGTCTTGCATCAAGGCTTTGGATTGTCTCAAAATTCAGACACAAATGATTATATTTTGATATTTATCTTGACTACTATTGTGAAAAATGTGGTAATAAATATGAAGAAAATATGTATGATAGATGGTGTAAACCATGTCAGATAAACCATTTAAAAAATAATTTTACAAATTGGACTAGTGAGAATGAATTAATTGATAATTTTATTCAAGCAAAACAATTAAATTATAATGAAAAAACTGGTGTAGTATTTGAATGGATAACATATAGTGAGCTGATACTAAAGATATAGTAGGAGATAAATGTTTGACTACGGCAATTTGGAAAGAAGGTCCATTATATTATTGCAAAATTAAAAATGAATGGATAGTAAGATTACCATATAAAAGAGTTGTATTAAGATATCTACATAATTCACAAGATACTATTACTGGAGAAATTATAAATAAGGTATATATACTAAATTTATTAGTGAATTTAGTTGAATATTAATACATTCATTACTATTTATTTTGTTTTTGCAGGTTGAATCATATTTAAAAGATCAAAATTCAAATAAAGGCTATGGATTATCTCAAATTCCACACACACAAATTATTATATTTTAGTTTTAGTAATAATTAGCTTGACTATTATTGTGAAAAATGTGGCAGCAAATATGAGAATTACATTAATAAGTGTAATTCATGTGAGATGAACCATTTAAAAAATAGTTTTGCAAATTGGAATAGTAAAAATGAAATAATCAATAATTTTATCCAAAAGAAGCAATTAAAATACAACGAAACAGATGTGCTTAGTATTTGAATGGATACCATATAGTGAGCTTTCGGAAGAGTGGTCCATTAAGTGAAAAGGGAATGACAAGAGAATCATACAAAAAAGTTGGTCTAAGATATTTGCATAATTCACAAGATATCACTGAGGAGTTTTCAAATGAGGTATTAAAATTTTCTGACTTTATATTGCATATTAAAATAATTCTAACTCTTTATATTTTGTTAGATTGAATCATATTTAAAAGATATTCAAGGCTATGGATTATCTCAAAATCCTAATACAAAAGATTATATTTTGGTTTTTAATGATATATATTTTAACTTTTATTGTGAAAAATGTGGTAATAAATATGAAATTGATAGTGAATATAGTATAATTATTAAATGGTGCAAACAATGTCAAATAAATTATTTGAAAAATAATTTTACAAAATGGACTAATGGAGATAAAAAAATTGATGAATTTATCCAAAAAATGCAATTAAAAATCAATAATTACAATGATACAATATTTGAATAGATACCATACAATCAACTAATTAATATAAACAAAGCAAAAGGTAACTTTGCTTAGTACTTTGATTCGAGTAGAAACTGTTATCCGGATAAATTAAAAAAATTATCTGGGTTTTATCTGGATTATCCAGTTCGGATATAAATCCGGATATATCCGGATAGAAACTGAAACCCAGATAAGATTATATATAAAAAATTTTTTTCATTGATCGATCTAAACAAATAATATCAGATATCAGTGCAATTAATTTAATTAAATTTTGAATTAATATTTCTAATGAAATTAGTGATATTTTATTAATTTTATTAATTTTAAATAAAATAAAATCTTAATTTTGGCTGGCACTATGAATTTTGCCAGAAATATGTCAATTATTTGAAAATTTGAGAAACATAAAATTTTGCAATAAATAAATTATTATGAATATAATAACACATTAAAATTGTAAAATAATGGAAGATTAGGCATAAACTAATTATTTTTATTATATTTATATACTATTTTGTAATATAAAATTAATCAATTCAACCTAACTATTAGAAAAAATCATTTTTTTTTTAAAATCATGGATCAACAGTAATTTGGGCCAAACATATAATGGCCAAAATTACAAAAATCCCAAATTTTGTTTAGCTGGGCCGGATACTGCTGCCTCTTAACAAATATCAATTTTGCAAAATTTGGGCTGGCATTATAGATAGTCTGAATTACTACCGACCATTGAATATTCTACTAGTAATTTTAGTAAATTAGATTATGATTTTAACAAATGGTAATTTAATAAATAATAATTTCAATAAATAAGTAATTTAAATGATTAAAAAAAATTTTTTTATAATTTTTTTTATCCGGATAATGGGTCAAACTGGATATTTTCTATCCAGATATTTTATCCAGATAAACCTGTGGTATCCGGATAGCTATTTTTTCAGATATCTGGATATCACGGTTTTATCTGTGCACAGATCGAAGCACTAACTTTGCTAAAGCAACATGGAAGGACAGACCATTATTTTATGATCGTGTAATGAGAGGAAAATATAAAAGTAGATTGCCAAATGAAAATGTATTATTAAAATATTCACATAATATTTATAATGCATCCTTAAATGAGGTATGAAATTTTCTGTAAATTTAATTAAATTATTGATAATTATTAATAATATGTATTATATTTGGCAGATTATATATTCAATTGAAAGTTATGGATTATCTCAAAATCCAAATACAAAAGATTTTATTTTAGTTCTTCAACTTAAATATTATTGTGAAAAATGGTGAAAAATACAACAATCAATTTGAAATAAAAAATAAAAGTTGAATATCATGTTAAACAAAACATAAAGTTAAAAAAATTAATGATTTGATTCAAGAAATGAAATTAAATATTAATTATGATTTACTTGAATCTTATACGATGTTTGAATGGATACCATACAATCAGTTTTATGGTATTAAAAAAATAGGTAGTGGTAGTTTTTCTACAGTATATTTAGCAATATGGAGAAAAGGTTTATTACATTATACTTATGATAGTGAAAATAATTATCTGAATTATTATCCATCTTCAAAATCAGAAAATAATTACAAATGGAAAAGAAAGTCAAATACAGATAGTGGCCTAAATGACGGCCACTCGGCCAGTTTGTTTTGACAAAATTATGCTGATCATCACGTGTTATTATTATATAAACAAATAATAATTTTGCACTTAAAATCACTATGAACAGTTTTCTGCGCCACATTTCTTCTGGAAGTTTCCAGAAAAATGAAACCACTTACCCCAAAAACTCGTGGCGCAGTTGTTTATAGTTATAATTGCAGACATTCAAGTCGCACAATTGCCAAACAGCTGTGATGTAGGAAAACAACAGTTAATGATATAATTGAACGTCCACATTCTTTAACACCAAAAAAACCAACTGGCCTCCCACCACTTCTTGACTCACTGGCTCAAGAAAAACTTAAGGCTTTTGTTAAAGAAAATGGTGAAAATTGTCAACTTTGCTCAAAAAAACTTGCGACTATTTGGACAGCTCAAACAAAACAATCTGTTTCTTGTAGGACCATATGCCGTAACCTTAAGAAAATTGGACTCACAACTCGTCGTAAACCTGCAATGACAGAAGTACATCAGCAGGCTCGTCTTAAGTGGGCTCTTGAACATGAAAATTGGAATGGAGAAGAATTCTCTTTTCAGATGAAAGCATCTTTACACAATTTCAACAAGGTTGTCAGGAAATGGTGTGGTGTGAACCTGGAGAGAAGTTAAATCCTGATTGCATTTCAGTTAATGTGAAACACAGTCCAAGCAAAATGTTTTAGGGGTGCTTTTCCTGGAATGGCCTTAGACCAATTGTTCCGATAAATGGTTCAGTTACTGGCCAAACTCATGCAAAAGTTATTAATTATTTTGTTGTACCTACCATGTACAGACATTTTCCACGGAGTAATGGAATTTTTCAGGAAAATAATGCTGCACCACATCATTCAAAGGTTGCTGTAGCTGCATGTGAAAATTCTGGGATTGTGAATTTTGACTGGCCGGCACAGTCACCAGATCTCAATCCTATTGAGAATATCTGGTCAGAAATGAAAATAATGGTTCACCATCACTCACCACCACCATCTAGTATTAGTGTACTTACAGAATATGTTAAGGTTGCATGGGATGATCTCCCTCCTGAATATTATTGAAAATTAATCGATAGTATGCCTCAGAGGGTCAATGCTGTTATTTCCGTGAATGGAAATAGAATTAATTATTAAATTTTTGTAAAATTCAATAAAGGAAGGTGTAATGAACATGTTAAACTTAAATTTTTATTTTCATTTTATAAAACATACAAAAATTTTTTAATTTTAAAAAGTGGCCAGATCATTTAGGCCACCATCTGACTAGAGTTACTTTAAAATGTTTACATAAATCACAAAATTTCCTTGATGAGTTTATAAATGAGGTATGAAATTCCTTTATAATTTAATTATTTTTGCAAAGCAATATTTATGCATTACATATTAAAATATTATTCAATAGGTTAAAGCTTATTCAAATCAAAAATTAGATAATATTCTTAAAATATATGGAATTTCTCAAAATCCAAGTACAAAAGATTATATTATAGTTCTTGAATATGCAGAGAGTAGAAATTTCAATAATTATCTAGATAATAATTATGAAAGATTTGATTGGATTAATGGATTACAAGTATTAACTGATATTATTAATGGTCTTAGTAATATTCATCAAAGACAGATGGTTCATCATGATTTTAACACCCAGATAATCATTTTTTTTTTTTTTTTAAATATTGAATCATGTATCATTTTATTAGAATATATTTGAACTATATAATATTCACAACTATTCTGTAAAAGATACTCCCAGCTCCTGGCCAGTCCAATCAAATATTAATTATTATATCACAAATAAATTAAGAATAAAATTAAATAGTAAAAGTAAGCCAAATAATTAAACCAAAATACCATACTATAAACCAAAATTAAACAACACCCAGATAATTATTTGTCAAACATTTTCTACAAAAATGGATATTTTTTATGTTAATCATCATTGTCAAAAATTTTAACTCCGGCAAAAAAATTTTCAAATTTTGAAATTTTCTATTAACAATCATTCCCTAATTTATTTTGATCTAGCCATTGAATTCAAAAAAATTTCCTTTTTGGTAAAAAAAGATCCATTTAATCTTAAATATTCTTAGTACTTAGTACATAAGACTTAAGATATAAGACTTAAGACTTAAGACATAAGACTTAAGATATAAGACATAAGACTTAAGACTTAAGACTTAAGACTGAGATTTGAACAATTATTATGGAAACTTTTTGCACTGAATTTTTCTGTGTTATTAAAAATTATTATTGACTTCAGTTGATAGATCATGAAGAAATTTACATTTCTTGCTTTTGTGTTGATCATCAAAAATTTTTTTACACGAAAAAAAAATATTCTAATATTTTCTGATAAAATCAATTAATTATTTTTTTATTAAAAAAAACTGATATACCAATTTTTTTTAATAAAATTAGTTTTATTTAGAACGATTTTTATTATAATAAATCATTTTTTGATTTGGATCTGTTAGATTGAATACCAATTCAAATCTTAATCTGATCTGATCTACTTAGCTGTAATACTGGAAAAATTTAGATCAGATAATCAGATCAGATAATCTTTTTTTACTTCGATGAAAATGGTGAGTCTCGTAATATTTTTTTACGAAACTCTAATTTTTTTTTCTAAAAAAAATTTGAAACTTTTATTAAAAAAACGTTTTTACCATTCATTATAATATATTATAAAGATTTCAACTTATGTACTATAAACTGTAAAAAATACCTGTAACTATATGAGTTATTAAATTTTTTTTACTTTCACATATCTGTTTTTTAACTTCAGGTTATAATTTCATCATTTTAGCCATATAAAATCAACTTTCTGCAGGATTGAAACTACTTGAATATTAATTTTCATGAATGTGGGTGTAGCATTCAGAGAAAATTGCATTTTTCTTGAATTTTTTTTTTTGTTTTTACTTGTATTTACTAATATTTAGTCTTCTTTTTTTTAAGTCCAGGATTCTATTGGATTCCATTTTGAAGGTATAACCTTTGAAAACAAATTTTTTATTTTTATTTGAAAATATATAAGCTTACTTTACATATATCATTTTTAATATTTTTTTTATATTATAATAATAAAATGGAAATTATAAATATTACCAATTTAATAATTAATTTCATTATGTTAAACAACATAGATGACATAAATAATTTTATCACTAGGAAATATTATTTAGTAATTTTTGCATTCATTTTATATATAAATACAATTAAATTTATGATATATGTGCATGATTCTTAAAAATATAATATACAATTATATATTTAATAATTGCATCGCACATAATTTTTACAATTATATTGTTATGCATGATTTTATTTTTTTAAATAAATAAATGTACAAAGAATAAATTTACTTTTAATTTAATATACAATTTTTTATAAGTAATTTGAATTTTTTTTTTTTGATTTTAAATGTAATATCTATATTTAAAACAATTAAACTATACACATGAGACTTTAACAATTTAAATGGTATATTGTTAATTTTATTTATAAATTGATAATTTACAAAAAATAATAACAATTCCATTAATTCTTACAAAACACAGCCAATTAACTTTAAATTTTATGACAATACAATAATATTTGTAATATTCTAATCATAACCATACATAAATGTATATTATTTTATATTCATTTATATATTAAAAGCTCACTGTACCCAAAGTACACTAGTTTCATATAGAAAATATATTACAC
>QZLH01000213.1:74544-88451 GCA_003833135.1 Oehlia diaphana | reverse complement strand
TCTCAATTAACACGTTTAATTCTATATCTTCATTGGCCGATGATGATTTCTGCCAAATACTAATCATTTCATCTTTTCCGTTCCAAGTTGCAACATATTTCAAACTTAAAGAGCAAATCATTTGATCACCTTTTACTCCACTTTCCGGAGTAGAAATGTCGATTGTAATATCATTACTCATTATAATATAACGTTACAATAAAATAAGAAAATTTTAGATGTTGCACGTTATGAGAAAGACTTAAAAGATAAAAAGGTCTACAAATCCCCGATTTATAGCTGCTATAGGTAGGACTAAAAGCCTTTCAGTCTAAAATTAGAAATGATTGAGGGCCGATCGCACTTTTCTTAGTTTCTTGCGCATGGTTAAAATGGTTAAAATAAATTAATTGTGTGATTACCAAATTTAGCATGTACGATTATTAATGAATATTTACCAAAGTGACCTGACTCCCTAGTCCCTACAATCAAGAGATCACTGATCAAAATAACTATAGTAGATATTATAGAAAAAAATGAGTTCTCAGAATACGAAACAAGAAAACTTTAACAAATGTAAAATCAATTAGGTTGAATACATTTTTTTTTATATCTTTTATATTTTTTTTTTATGATTTCATATTAGTAACACGCATTTCTTTATTGAGTTTTGTAAAATAAGAAGTTTGGATTAGAATGAATATATGATAAATCATCTATCCCTCGATCTATTAACATGATTTGTCTAACGTTTTGGCACTATCTAAAGTGCTCTAAAAAGATTGAATACATATTTGAAATTGCAAGGAGAGCAAAGTTACAATACAAACGATCGTACATAATCGAACTTCATCATGACTATACAATATATTAACGTTAATAAGAGATTACGAAATAAGGCATGATTAGTGGCAAAATAAATGATCAACTACTTGGAATAACTATTGGTGAATGATCTATCGTAGGTTAATTATAGACATAGCACTGTAGATATTTCTGTATTAGAAATATTGATTTATTTATTGAATCAGAAAACATATTTTGATTACAACTAAGTAAAAACTATTATCTCTTATGGGATATCAGGTTAGGTGACTAATGCTCTTGATACCGCCATACCGGTCGTAAAAAAAAAACAATGTTAGAATTTCGGATACGCGACCAGCTGCCATTGTGGAGAATATAAGAGGACGTGCCAGTGATCCACCAGTCGGGGATTAAAGATGATGTCAGGAGGCGGATCCATCCGATTGAGGTTCAGGTGTGGTTACTTCATGGGCAATGTTCGGATTGATTGTGTTCCCTTACTTTCTTTAACGTCTCTTAGACGTTTCATAATGCCATTTCGTTTTTCTGAAGTTATCTAGATTACGTCTTTGATTTTTTGTGAGAAATATTAAAGTGGCTAATAAAATGTATTTAGCAACTGAGGATTTGGATGAGCCTGTTGATAAATGACGAACATTTAGAGACGTCCTTAAGTTTGTTTATAAGGAGTTGTTATATGTGAGTAGCATTTGGTGTATTTTATTTCTATATGTGCAATACAAATATATAAATGTTCATTGGATTCTGCAAAAGTCTATAGGCTGGTTGAAGATTGTTTTGATTTGTGGGAGATTATTTTTGAGGTCTAATTCGATCGAAGCAAGTTAATTGATCCATTAAATCATCTGTTATGGCTGGGTGTAAACTTTTGAGGTTAATTAACTTGTTAAATGATTATGTCTGTAGGTATTTTGAGAAAATTTTCTAAGTTTTGGTCAATAGGAATGTTATTTTTCCATGTACAAAAGTTAGGTAAGTGTTTTAGAGAGGCATTTTAAATTGTAACCCTCGCGCCCTCTTTAACCAATTCTGCGTCGTTGTTCGGATCATATGTATGTGTTTTGATTATGTGTATATGAATTTTTAAATTGGAAACGTTAGATAATTCTTGATTTTCAATTGGCGTCTAGTTGATAGTGTAGAAAATTTATTATATGTATGAACACAATTCACGCTATCCGTGTACAATATGTAGGGACTCGCTATGTTCGGTTTCTGATGCTATTGAAAAAACCAAGTTGAGCCGTCAAAGTGAAAACCCGGATCGGTGAAATTTATTAAAACCGATTTGGACCAAACCGAATGGAATGAAACGACTCAAATCGCTCAACCCGAACTTTTCCTTCCCTAACTGTATGTCTGATTTAAAATCGAAGATATTGTAATATTATTATATTGAAGACTAAGAGTAGATGAATATGATGAAATGCAGAAAATAGAAAAATGTATATGTCTATTATTATATCGATCTTTTAGTACTTTTTTTTTTTTTGTTTTCTCTAAGTGTACATGTTATTTTAATGTTTATTATATTAATACAGATAAAATATGCATAAATCTAAAAGTATTCTCTAAATATTGAAAATTAAGTTTCAGTTAGTTTTAATGTTTTACCAATTAATTTCTTTAAGAAAGCTTCCAAAAAATAAAAAATTAGAATATAAATACCAACAATGTAAGGATGATTATAAATATACAACGTAAATCTTGTTTCCATTTTGTATTGATAAATTATTTATTTCATCTTCAGAATTTAATAAAAAATATCAACCCAATTATTACCTATTAATAAAAGATGACTGTTTAGTATAATAATATTAATAAAGTTTTAAAATAAATTTTTTTTAAAAAAAAAGTAAATAATACCGACCATCATGGTTTGCTTGAAAATACGCATGTTGCAAATTATCCAATTCATGTAATTTTGGTTGAGAAATATTATTTTCATTATTACATTTTAAATATTTAATTTTAATTCCGTTAATCTTTTGTTTTAGAAAAACTGGACTACATTTATTTACTCCCGAAGAATATATACTAATAAATTTCGGTTTCTGATTTATCGAAATTTTAGGCCAATTGCTTATCTTCTTTTTAAAAGGCAACATTCCATAATTATAAGATTTATTATTACATTTTATTACAAATATATAAAAAGTAAACTCAGGTAGTTTGATATTTCGTTTTTGTTTTAAACAATAAGAAAATGTGCACAATCCAATCTTTTTACTTTTTTGATCGTGAAAAAAATGATGGCCGACAGTAAGTGACTCATTTGTACGATCCAACTTTCTTAGTTTGGGCATTCCAAAACAAAGTACTGAAGGATCACTTTTCAATTCTAGAAAACGCTTATAAATGTGATCTCGACAATTTTGCACATCAAATTTTTCTAATTGAACGTCAAAATCTGAAGAATTAAGTCCAAAATTTATAGTATCATAGCCAATAATCATCCATCTAATTTTTAATTTACATTCACGTATTTTGAATTTTTTTTGGATACAATGTATTATTAATTTTGGATCTTCACCATCTTGATGAGAGATTCGACAATTAAAAAAATCTTTCTCCTTTACATCAATAACAGCCACAAAAATTTCACATTTAGAATCTTCATTTTGAAATATCGTTAAAACATCTTGTGGAATATTTTTTACATGCTTTCTGGATTCTTTTAAATCATATTTATAATCTTCAGTATAAGTATAAATGATTTTTACACCGATTGAAGATAAGACGCCTTTACGTAATTCATCAGGCAAAAGTTGAAAAATACTAATTGGTTTTATTAATTTTATGCAATGCAAATTTTTTAAATTGTTCAAATGATTTGACCAATCGTTTTCATTAAAGGATGAATAATTACGCTTCTCTCCTCCAACAAATAATTTATATTTATTTTTACTTGAATTTTTAAAATAGATTCGTCCACCTAAAATAATTTCTTCCGAAATGAATTCTCCATAATCTTTAACTATTTCCCTTAATTTCTGAAGTTTATCATCAGATTTTAAGGCTTTTTCTACTCTTATAATAAATTCTTCAGTTGGTTCTAATTCGAAACTTAAAGATACTTTTAAATATTCAATAAAGTCCTTTTTTTTAGTTTTTGGATTAACTTTTGTACGTTTTTCCCCAATTTTTTTAATTTCGCAATTCGTTATTGTAAACGCCTTCTTATTGGCTTTTATAAGTACATTATTATTTATGGTATATCCATGTTCTAATTTATGATCTTCGTTAAAATTTTCCCATGGATACTTTTGTAAATATAAAACTTTTTTTTTTGTATCTATTATTTCTTTTAACGTTCTCTTATTTTCATCATCTCTGTCTATTATTTCTAAACGCTCACCTTCATCTTTCGATGTTGAAACTTTTACGAATAATAATAATTCCATATCAATTTTATTATTCTTTTCAAGTTCTGAACGAATCTGTGACAAATTATCTTTCAAATTTAAAATTTTAGAAAACGTTATACGCTCATTTCTTACTTCGACTGTGATAGGCGGTATTGAATTATTATTTTTACACATATTGCGGATGCAATATTGTAATTAAGTAAGAAGAAAAGTTTCAGTTTATGAGGGAAGTGTTTGAAAATAGTGTATAAAATTTTTATTTACCAAGTAAATTAATACTTGAAAAATAAATATATTATTTCAGTTATAAAATTTTAACAGTAAATGTTGCCAAATCGAGGAAGACTTATAACGGGTTTATATATTTAAAAGAATCGAAAAGAATAAAAAAAAAAAAAAAATGATTTATAACATTTTATAATAAAAAAAATATATATATACTTCAAAAATTTACAATTCTGGAAATAATTGAAAGTTTTTTTTCTCACTAAACTTTTTTAGAATAAAATAATTTTTAATATAAAAATTCCAAACAGAAACTGATTAGTAATAAACCTTATTAATCAAATCGTGTAACATTTGTAACATTTGATTAACGTTACTTTTTTCTTGTGGAAATATTCCAACATGTTCTATTTCCATATAAGGAAAGGATGTGTTATTGAAAATGAATGAATATAACATCGATTATTATATGTATTAATTGTCTTATTTATTTAATTAGTATATACACTATAGCATCTAAAAATAGTGTATCAAGACTCCGTGAATTTGTTACACGATAGGTAAATGTCCGAAACAACGATAATTATGACACAAGGATTAACTTTTATTTACAGGGAACTCAGGGAGACCTTTATTTAAAAGGAAATATAAACAAAGTTAATTTTCCTTTTAATTCCACATTTAGAATATTCTTACTAATTGTTGAAGTTTGGAGTTTTCTAGAATTTTGTAAGGTATGTTTTTTTTTCCGATTTTTGAATTTAAATTAAATAATGATTTGTTATAAAAGTACATGAAAATTGACAATTTTCTCATTATTACCAAGAATTTTAAAAATTCGTTATTAATTCTTCAAATCCGGATGATATATTTGATATATTAGATCTTTAAAATCCCAAAGTTAAAATATTTTCTTTCGGACAAAATAGTAGTAAAAGTTATTTACAGGAACTATAGAAAAAAAACAATTAACCTAATTATAATTCTTCGTGGAATGAATTCCATGGAGCTACTAGATTTCTAGATTTCTAAAGAAAAACGTACTGTAATACAAATACGTACTACAGAATTTTCTTTTTATTTAAAAGGTAGAAAAGGACTTTCAACTGTACAACATGCATAGCGTTGATCATTTAATTGGCGTAGTTTTAGCTTATATATGCGTAGCGTTGATCATTTGATGAGGGTACGTTTGTATGATTGATAAATATATGTGTGACAAACAATTCAAAGAATTTCTTTAATGACTATATAAAAGTATATTGAATACCTGACGAAATCACAATGAAAGGGTTAAAAATTTTTCTAGGCTGGAAAATTAAATTTGAATATTGAATGTTACCGTGTGATTGAATGTTCCCGTGTTTAGAAATTGCAAAATCAAATGTCAATATCAATTTGTTTTATAATTTCTCCATAATTAAGATTACCGCTGATGCGTTGATGCGTGAAATATGAAAACTATTATTCACGAGACATTAATTATATGTATTAGATTTTTTTAAAAAAAAAAATTATCAAAGAACACAATGTTTTTTGTGAGATTCCGCGAATTAGCAATTTTTTAATAAAAAATTTGTTGCTTGAATTTTATTTATTTATTTATTTATTTTTTTTTTTTTTGAAATATTGAAGTAAAATACCTTTAAATCATGTTTGCACGGCTAAATATACGGTGACTTTTAAATAAGGATGAACTACTTAGATATCAAATTATTATCAAATTTGATTATTTATGAAGAATAATAATTTCGCATGAAAATATTGTACACTTGTCCTTTTCATTTCACCATAGAATAATTCAGCACTTTAAATAAATGAAACAGACCTGAAAGATTAAGTCAGCTAATTTTATCAAACGAGTTTGAACTTTTAGGGGTACGATCATTATTACATACTCCCCTTTTTCTTACCCTTTTTCTTTAAAAAAAAGGAAATAAAAATAACTAAAAAACGGAGTAAGTTAAAATAAAACATAAAAATATGTATTTTTACCGTGCGCGTCCTTTTCCTTATTCTGTTTTATAATTTGGGAGATTAAATAAATCTTTTTTTAATCTTTATATGTATAGAATAATACCATTATCATAATGATATTTCTGAAATTGTCAAATTGAAAATTAATTTTTTGTTTGTTCAAATTAATAAAATAAAAAAAGAGTTATTTGTTAATGTATACAATTTTTGTTTCATGTTAATGGCGTCTTTGTAAAAAAAAGTAAACAAATTTAGTAGGACATACATCATAATATGAAATTTTGTGATTCATTTGTATTATTTCCTTTTATTTTTTTATTTTTTTTCTAATTAAATCTAACCCTGAAAGTTATGTACTTTCTTTATTTAGGTTTGGCTGGTTTTGTGTAATAATATCAGCATAAAAAAAGACCATTTAGATTTTATTTTTGATATGTATCATATTATAGGTGCAACGATGTGATTTGGTATCGCAAAATTTCGTATCCCCAATTCCGGAACTTTAACGGAGATGATTTTAAATATTTATTGATTCGCCAATATTGTCAAAATCCTCTAACCCCATCTCCCCGCCTTATACGTAAATTTCTTCTCTATTTACAATTGTAAAGATGTCAATTAATAACATAAAATATCAATCGTGCGACCCACATTTATATTACAACTATAGCGATTTTAGTAATATTAAAGAAATTGGCGTAGGAAAATTTGGAAAAGTTTACCGTGCAAGACGAAGAAACTCTGATCAATATTTTGTGTTAAAATCTCTTAATTTTGACAAAGATATTTTCGAAGAAATTGTTCGCGAGGTAATTTAATAAAAAAATATATTATATATTCTTTATATTTACCTACTAATAAAATGTTTTAATCTTTTAAGATTAATCTTCAACGAGCAGTAGATGTTCAAGACAAAGTTATACGTTTCCTTGGTATTACAAAATCTAAGTCAGGTAACGTATAAGATCTTCCTTTTTATACAAAACTAAATAATCAAATGAAATTTAATGAATATTTCTTTTATTCATTTAGAAAAATTACTCGTAATGGAATATGCCGATTGCGGTTCCCTTCAAGATTATCTAAAGCAAACATTCAGTAAATTAACTTGGAAAAACAAATACGAATTAGCATTTCAGTTGGCTTACGCTGTATCATTTTTGCATAATAAAAAAATTGTACATCGTGACTTGGTAATTAATTTAATTAATTCAAAATGCATTTTTTTTTTTAGTATTTTTTTTTGAATCAAATAATTGAAAGGTTAAAAATAATCTTTCATTTATTTTTTATTATAATAGAATTCTATTAATGTGTTGGTTCATCAAAATAATATTAAATTGGCCAATTTTGGATTATTAAAAAGAATCAAAATGGTATCTGAATCGCAATTATTTGACGCAATTCCTTATATTGATCCACAAAAATTTATTGACAAGAATTTCTCTTTAAATGAAAGAAGTGATGTTTACAGTATTGGTGTACTTTTATGGGAGATCTCAAGTGGTAAAAAACCGTTCTGTGATGTATCATATGATTGCAGTTTAGCTAAAAAAATTTTACAAGGCCGTAGAGAAGATATTGTCTCGGGTACTCCAATTGAATATTCTAATCTATATACAAGTAGGTAATCCATGACTTTTCACTTTCATTCCCTTTAATCATTTATTTAATCATTCTTTATTTAGAATGTTGGAATAATGAACAAAATAATCGACCAACTATTAATCAAGTAGTTGAAAAATTAAAGGAAATTAAAGAGAATCCAATCTTCATTAACGTGAATACAAATTCAGAAAATATTACAAATGAATCAAACAAACGTGTCGATTGTGAGGGTTGCAATATAATGTTTCAAATAAAAATCATGAAACATGCATCGCACGAATTAATGGTAAATAGACTGTCATCATTGGAACTTAATTTACATGACAAGTTATCAACTATTCGTAAAAAACTCAAAAAGGATAATGATATAATGAATGATACATTATCATTTGCAAATAGTTTAATGACTGAAATAGCAAGAGAAGATGAGGAAGAGACTTTTTTAAAAGAAATTATTGATGCAGAAAATAATACTTTATATTTAATTGAACCTGATTACGATTTTTTAATAAACAAATTAAAATTAGAGTACGGCCATACTATATCTTTAGATAAAGCTAATAAGAAAGCATTTAAAATAACGTGTTACGATATAACTGAAATTACTGATGAACACAAATATACTAAAATTGATTTAAAGGAAGGCCAATTTATGGAAAAAGATATTTTTTTATTTGAAGATATTGATACAAATAAAATAACTAATAATTCAACTTGTGATGTCATTGAATGTAGTAAAGTATCCTTAAAATTCAAAACAGAACTTAATCCAGAATTCGTTAATGCTGTAGAAGATGCTGTAGAGTCTGGAGATCCTAGAAACTTTAGAAAGATTACAGAAGAATTTGGTAACTTCGTTCCAAAAGAAGAAGTTATTCTAGGAGCAAGGGCTTATTTTGTTAATACAAATTCATGCAATTCCAGTAAAAATTGTACAAAGTATACAAATTTTAAATTAATTGGAGGAAAGAAATTTATTTCTAAAGATTTTAATAAAAAGGAATGGCTTAATTCATTAGAAGAATTTAGAAATTGGGATTGCATAAAAATTAAAAATCCAATTAGCATTTTCAAACTTTTACCTGAAGATTTACGAGAGAAAATCTTATTATTAGTTGGAAAAAAAATTCTTTATTTAAGCACTGAAATTTATGAATTTAAATTAAACAAACCCGGAAATCATGAAAATTTAAAACTAAGAAACATACCAAAAGATATTTTAGAAACTCTTAAAGATGAAGTTGCAAATTGTAGTATCTTTGCAACGGTTGTTGATAAAAACAGAATGAATAATGATATTTTCAATTGTCAGATCTTTTGGCCACCAAAGCAAGAACCAAGTCTCATAATTCATTGTATTCAAAAAAAATTTAAAGAACGTAAATGTAATTTGAAAATTATGATAATGATTACCGGTTATGATATAAATTTTAATTTTGATCGCCCAGATTTTAATATTCAATTTAAAGTTGAAATGCACAATTTTAATACATCAAAACATCAAACTCAGGAATGTCTATTGTCATCAGATTCATCTCATTGTTTTGGAATTCCTGTATTAAGAAAATTGGATGATTCAGATAACTCTCTCACAATTGGCCATCATTTTTATAACTTTGGAAATGAAAGAACTGGATTGTACACATTTTCTTATTGTTCGAAAAATAATTGTTATAATTATTTACCCGATTTTACTTTTCATACATTCGTCATCATGGATTATAGTTCTAATTGTTCTGAGATGTCATCTTTTAATCATAGTAAATTTATAAGAAATATCTTAACTAAACATGATTCCTTAAAACCAAAATTTATAAGTTTGTATTCTACTAAAAAAGAAAATAATTGGAATAATTATGGACCGACTTTTCTAAAACAAAAATCTAATGGACTTAATGGGGTTATAATAAAATATTTTAATTTCACTAAAGATAAATGTAAAAATAAGATATCAAAACATAATTTTAAATATGCATATTTTGATCCAAGTCAAGGTTGGTATTTTTTTTTTCAATTATTTAGCTTTGTTAATTTTATTATACTAATATGTAAATATTATTAAATATTATTATTATTAGAAAAGGATTTAATATCCTATATGGAAAATTTGAAAACTAAATAACATTTAGTATTTGATTGGAAATTTTGTATAATAAAATTTATTATTAATTGTAAATATAATAAATTAATGTACTATTACTAAAATTAATGTACTGTATGTACTGTATTTGTGATAAATATGTAAAATTCTGCTAAATGTTGCACAAAAGCTTAGCGGATACCATGAGTTATTGAAACCGCTTTAGTAACATAAATTCAGACGTTTTTTTCTTTTTACTTATAAACTCGGATTGTTCGACGAATGAACGCTATCGCCATTTTCAAAATGGTTGAAATTAATGTCGATCACGTAACACAGGAAAAAAATATATACGAAAAAATTTTTCGTCTCTCAATACTTGATAGTCAAAATTTTTTATAGTTCTATTATACTTTTTTCTTTAATTTCAATAAGTGCATATATATGCTATGTGTTTGTAAAGTTTTGTCAAATAATATACCAGTATTTATACTCTTTAACTTCAAGATCTTGCTTAAATCACACTGAATTCATACATAGATCGCATTGAATAACAAAGGCACTACAATAGAATCCTACACTAACTAAAGTGTTCTTATACTTTTGGAAGCAATATAACGGTATTTTAAGACATTACATTACATATTTATATAAAAATATTTATTATAATTTTTTTATTAGGCTTATTAATTCATTAATAATTATATTTTTACGTTTATAGCTTTTAAAATGGAAAGGGAAGGAAAGGAATATCTTTTATAGGTTGTTATAAAGTTTATTTATTTATCGTTATGATCGTATTATGTTTTTTTTTTATAAAATTTATCTAATTAATTAATCTTTTTTAGATCTTGCACGCTATTTTAATCGAAATTTAGATAAATATTATACGAAGGTTATAGTTATGTGTTGTAATTGGGCGTGAATTTGGCCTGTGTGTTGTTTGCGTTGTTGTTTGCGTTTAGTTGATCGACGGGATTTTTGTTGTTGTCGATAATAGTTTTCTCATGTTTTGAATTTATCAGAGCGAGACTTCCAAATGGTCGTGAATTTGCTAATGAATTTGGTGAATAATTGATGGCGGATAAGAGTTTACATATGAGTTTACCAATATAATTACAACATAGATATGTGAGGTCTTGAGGAATGAGGCTATGAGCGAGTTAAGAAATTGGGTGATTGTTGTAAGCGAAATATGACGAGTGAGTGAATTGAAAATGTTAAATGTTGCATTTAAATTAGCTCTTCGCGTGATGTCAAAATTGAAAGCTAAATCACTATTTATCTGAAGGAGGTTTATTAACGATTCTTTACATTTGGATATTTTATTGATCAAATTAGAGGATTGATCGTCGCGTGTGCATTTGTATCTGGGTGAGGAAGAGCATTTCGGGCACAATAATGGCCATGATGGATATGATCTTAGATAATTTACGGTTGGATATGTGTAGTTATTTTTCTTGTCCGAGCGCTTAGATAGTTTAATCCGAATTTGAGTGATTTGATGGAGTCGTGGATCGGATGTAATGCAGAATTATTAGCGAGACTAGTTGAAAATTTTGGCTCGAATTGGGTATTTGCTCATTTTCCGATATTTTTGTCGATTATGTTGATGTGGTTTCATGCAACAAATCCTAAAGAAGACGAAAAGAGTCCTGTGATTTACGTCCTTGTTTAGATAATTTATCAACCGCGTCGCTGTATTCATTGTTGGAGTGATCTTTAACCTTACGTAAAATAAGTAATAAATTCTTTTCTGTAACTAGATAGTGAGTTAAATCCCAAATCAGAAAGTTCTTTTTAATTTTCTTCGTATGCTGAGCATTTGGTGAATTACTAGTATTGTAGAATATTGTACGGGACCGTTAAGAGTGTTGGACATATAGCCGTAGTTTCCGCCTTGGTTGATGATGGTGAAAATTGCCGTGCCTTTAATATTTTCTTTTGGTGCATGGATACCAGTTTGAATTTAACCGAAGCCCATTCTACATTTATTGGTACCTAAAGCTTGTACTGAGCAGTATAAAAATAAATTGATCATACGCAGCACCTGTGGTTATTAATGAAATTAATATGTCGAATAATTTAGAATCTATTGTGTTGAGAGTCATAGTTATGTGATTTGTAGGAATGTTAATGTAGATAAACGTTGTAACTAAGGTGTTTTAACCTATGAAAGATTTTTTTTTCTAAGTAAAAGGGTGAAGTATAAGGGAGGAGTTATGATCATATAATTTATTTTTGAGATAAACATTAAAAAGTGATTTGGTCCTACTAGAAATGACCTTTGAGTCGAAGGTCGCGTGAAGCTGTGAGCAATCTTAACAAGGGAACAAGGGATTAAGATAGGTGTATGTTTACGTGGAGTTTGTGAAGTCACTGGGAGGTATGTTATAATGTTCTCTATATGTAATAGGATTTTGATGATGACGATGATTTTTCCGATTTGTAGTCTTCTGAAATTACTTAAAGTGTAATCTTGTTCGAGAGCACGCAACCAGTTTTGTAGCCTTTCCTTGAAGTTGTTGTTTTTAATTTCTTGCCAAGTTAATAAGTAGTGAAAATAATAAAATATGTACGTTTAATTTGCAAATGTCACGTGATTGTTTGTCATTGGCGGATTTCATAAAAAAAGTTCCATGATTTATTTATGTAAGCCTTTTTATTATCAATATTGCATCACTTTTCTCATGTAAAACACGTCGAAATACACGGATAACTCAATCTCAACGAACACAATCAACGATCTACCAACGACTCGGGCTTTGGATGGATAATACTACCAACCCCAACTTTAACTTTCGAAGCGGGTGATGAACAAGCAAAAATTGGACTCTCTTCTCAAAATTACCTTAACATCAACAACTCACGTAACAGCACATTGATTACCACGAACATCACTTGGGCCTAACCCATTCTAAATGACCGCGATGTACGCAAAACGGTCAGAAAAATCTTCCAAAACAAGTCGTTTTTCATTCAAATTATTCAAAGTGATTAGTTATCGCACTAAATCATTAACAGAACTTTTACCTATTACTTACATTAAACATAGAAATAATCCGTCCCTCATTCCAGAAGGTCTAAAATGTTTCACTGCAATGAACTTATAGATACCAACAAACATCCATGGACTTGTCCCAAGATAGTTGGTTAAAAAACATTTGCATCAAACACATGAACATTCTCACTGCAACTCTTACTCAAACTGCGACAAATTGCAATCGATCGTAAAAGATTCATTAGAACGCAACGCACTTTTCAATTGGACTCGAGATCATACTTCTAATACAACTACAACTAACGAACAACACCCATTATTCTTCTTGTGTCACAATTTGGTCCCGTAAGAGGAAGAGGGAACTCCTTATTGGAATTTTCATCATGCATATAAACTCGTCAATCATTATACTCTTGCCTTTCTCATTGATTTTCACGGCGGAAACTTCACTGTGATATGTTCAATGAAAACGACTCATAACCTTACAAACAAGGATTTCGAATCATACTCTACCTCTCGTATCTCTCAACGAACGTCACTACGTAATATTTCACGTGATCGCATTCGCCACAATTTCGTATACTATTCACTCGAAGGTCCGAAACAATGCCATCGCATCATCTTTTGCGCATTTTCAATTTTGGATACGTGGTTTCTTTTTATTTTTTCTTTTTCTTCTTTTCAGCCCCGTAGTTTTAGTTCATCATTCGTAAATAGATTTATAGTTTTCTGTTTATAGGTGAGTAGGGATGGCAACGGTCACGGTCATTAACCGGTTATGACCGGTCATGACCGTGACCGATATCGGTCGGTCAAAGACCTCTGACCGACCGTTTGACCG
>QZLH01000213.1:5691-69328 GCA_003833135.1 Oehlia diaphana | reverse complement strand
AAATATTACAAAAAATTAGCATAACTTCACGAATATTCAAGCTAGCCTAATGAAAATTAATAAACAAGTAGTTCCATACCTCTTGAAAAACTTTACTTATTCAATAAAGGCCAGTTTTATTTGGCAAAATTGCTTAAATTACGCCACGAAGTATCTGCACGAAAATATCACAAAAAATGAGTATAACTTCATAAATATCAAAGCTAGCTTGGTGAAAATTAATTTCTAAGTAGTTCCATACCTGTTAAACAACTTTGCTTATTTGATAAAAGTCAGATTATTTGTAAAATTATGTGCTATAAATTTTAGATAAAAAACGCGTCTGTTATCAAAAATAAAGTGTTAAATGTGAAAAATATTCACAACTTTATAAATAATACTTCATATCTAAGTCAATATTAAATATTATCTAGCTTTAAAGCTTTTAAAATATTTAAAAAATAAAAAAAAATAAAAGGAAAAGAAAGTGGGAAAGGATAAGAAAGAGAGTGCGCGCGTATTGTATAAGGATAACTGGTAAAACAACAAATAAATCCATGTGGCTGGGGCTGATGTGGCTGATGCAGGGGAACAGGATAAGAAACGTATACCCCCTGGAACAGGTTAAGATTCCCCTCTGTGTAGAGTGTCACATGACATGTGACACAAAAGATTCTGCGGTTATGTGGCGTAGTAACACGTGATTGATTTCCACAGCGTACCCTACAAAAATGTCACAATATAAAATCACGTGACTGTTTTTTGTCACATCCGTCACACCCTTCCTTGTTTCCATTTTTCATAAGTATCTGAGGGACTTAGTTTTTTTCGAGTAAGTAAAAACCTATTCGTCACGCCATTATTCGTCACTGTTTATTTTCACGTGTTAGTGCATAACGCCGTAATGCCGGCCGTTTCGTGACATTTTTGTAGGGTACGCTGGGGTAATCCACGTGATTAGACTGTGAACTGAGCCACGGTCTCTCACATGACTTTTGAGACTGGGTTGTAACTAATTTTGCCTTGGTAGATAACTAACGACAAAATCATGTGCCCTTCGGGCTGAATCCTATGATCGATAATGTTATAAGGTAAAGACAGAAATCGACAAGATTAATAACAAAAATCGAGTGCAGAGATAGGCGTGTTACCTGTTACAGGAATTATTCAGAACAGTAGATCAAGTTTCGTGCCGGCTTTACGTTATCACGGGTGGAAAAAAATAAAATTATTCTGTCATATAACGAAGTGTAGTACCATAAAAGTACTGTGCATCTCTAAATTTTCTTCGTTCCCTAAGTTATTTTTTGTATATGTCTTGACTACTTCACTCCGAAGATCCAACGATAAAGCATAATTTACACCTGTTCAACTGTTATCGATAACAAAGATTTCCATATACTGTATATGCTATAAAGAATATAGTAATTTGAGCTAAACTAGCATGGACTGCGATTTTTTTCGAAAAACAGTTTCCTCGGGAAACGATCAGAGTTACGTGATTTTAATGATCAAAATTAGTTCTGCTGTGAGTAATACGGGTTAGTCTATTTTTTATACTAAATCTTTGTTCTTAGGGTAGTTCATTCATTTTTAAAAACTTGATTTATTATCTGTATTAGTTTGATTACAAAAAATGAAGAGGGAGAAAAATAACAGTGTTGCGCAGCAGGATTGTCTTACAACTCAAGATAACCATTGACTTGTTTCAAGAGAAGATTCTTAACAGTCAAGGGGGTCTTTGTTGATCCATCTGTGTACGGGAAAATGTGTATTTACTTATTTCAAAGAATTCGGAATATGTTATTAATTAATATCTCCTTAAATATCCTCAAGATTATTCAGGCAAAGATCAACATTCCGTTTTTCGAAGTCGTCGTAATCGACTAAATATTTGATAAACCATAACACTACCATGGAATGATGTTCAGACGAGTGTTTATGTTTCCGATACAAATAGACTATCGTAAGTAGGTGTATTTTCGTTTCTTCATCATTGTAAAAGTCCAGCGCGCTTGTCGTGTAAGTAGTAACGAGGAGTGAGTGACACTCATTCACCAGCCTGAAACAAACAAAATGTTTCCTTGAGGGACCCTTACTAACATCATCGCATGAATTGTCACTAAAACAGGCGAAAACGATGTCAAAGTGGTCAAATTCGAAACTAAACTCTAACAGAGATAGTGGGAATGTAGATAAGGATATCGAGTTCCTTCCAGTAGGAGAGAACGTCACTAAAGTGTTTCTTCTTCTTTTTCTTCGAGGGGAGGGTCTCGCTGCTGTACAATTCTATCTTCTTACCAAGGTACTTACACCTTTGCGTCTTTAAGACAGTTCATAGGAACAACTACATTCTGGACATTGTTGACGGCTTTTAGAAGAGAATCTATCCAGTCGTTAAGGGCAGTAGTAAAGAATTTCTCACTGGGTGCACGCGAGAAGCGATTCCAGTATAAATGTATAGGCCCCCCTCGCATACGTTGTAAAGTATTGAAGGTGCGCACACCTAAATTGGCGTCCATGCAGACCGTGTCTTGCCATCTGAAGCATCCATCTGAATGTAGCAAACGCAGAACTGATGTCACTACTAAATTAGTTGGACGAGGGTAGACTCGACTTCATCGATGATAAGAAAATCAATAGGCTTGTTCTTAGAAAGAATAAGAATGCGGTGCAGGGACTCAACTCGAATGATCACACGAGGAAATTTAGATTAACTTATCTCGCTGGTTGTTATGTCTTTATACAAAGTTAAGTCGGAAAGTGCTTGTCGAAAAAGCGTCGTAGAGTTTTAGCCTTACCCAGACCCATTTTTCCCCTAAGAGAATCGACATACAGTAAGTATCAATGCTCTGGCCTGGGTCAATAACTGACCGTCGAATGCCATGAACACGAGCAGCCAAAAGACCTTACCGAGTAGTTTGTTAGCCAATAGATGAGCAGTGAGACGAAGGGACAAAACCGGGTGTATGGAAGTATTTCTCAGGAACAACGTTGGAGCTTACAGTGGAATCCAAGTAGTCTTCCATTTTTTAAAAAAAATCGCATTACTTCAAAAGGACAAAGGTGGGAGGATGCGGAAAAAAGAAAGAATAATGTCCATGAATAACAATCATAGAGATATGTGCCTATTGATGTGGAAATGTTTAGTAGAGGAATGTTAAGGCGAGTAGTCCTCACGAGTAGCGTATTGTACATTGTACATCATTTATGACCAAGAATTTAACGGCAAAACAACGCTACAACAAGGTAAATAACTGAATAATATTCCTTCAAAGGGAACAATACGTCATCATTGTGATGTTTTGGGAACATAAAGAGGATGACGCAAATGACTAAAGAGTTATATGTTGCTGGGATACAAACGACAAAAAGTCCAACGCCCAGCCAGGATAATGCGCCATCATAGAAGCTAGTTATT
Organism: Oehlia diaphana; assembly: GCA_003833135.1. Classification (NCBI taxonomy): domain Eukaryota; kingdom Fungi; phylum Glomeromycota; class Glomeromycetes; order Glomerales; family Glomeraceae; genus Oehlia; species Oehlia diaphana. The sequence continues at coordinate 65,928 of QZLH01000213.1, read as the reverse complement.
TTCTAAGGGTAACAATAAATAACCCAGTGCATCTACATCACTCCATTAGTTTTGCATTACAAGCATCAGGGAAGTTCTAATCGATTCCATGTACGATTGTTTTACAACAAGAACGACACCATCACCAGGATCGATAGAGACCATAATATTTTAAATTCCTGATTGGCGTAAAATATTGATCAAATGTTAGATGAAATGTTAATCTATATCATGAAAAATAAGACCTGCATTCACATCATTAGTACAAATGAAGCAACATGACGTGAATTTATTTCGTTCGTATTGCTTCTTGTTTGTCCAGAATATGAGCTTCCCGGAAGTCGTGAGAAAAGGCTAATGGATTGGGCTATAAGATACGATTATTGTTGTTACCGATGCTAAAAGGAGGATATTTACTAATATGGAGTTGGCCAGAATGCAAGCTTCGTGCGAAATAAGTTTTTGAGAATCCGATCGTTTTCGAGATTTAACGCCTTGTAACAGAAACTAATATAACAATCATGTTATCGTAGGAAGTAATATTGTGTGGATGCAATGTCAATACCGTAATCCTTCTCAACACTTTCCGTTTCATGCCTTAAACTCCGAAATAACCATCCGCCAACCTTTGAAAGATTCATCGTCAGCATAAAGAAGAGTATTTTCATCCAGGCCATGATTCGATTTCTTTGTGAACTTGACAATGACAATTTTTCTATTAACAGTTTCCGCTTTCCATGTCAAGTTCGTCGGTTCTTCGGCAAGTTTATAAAGATATGTAAACTTGATCTCATCCCCGTCAACTTGGTATTGATTACGGTAAGGAAAAAACCTTTGGATTTTTTCAGCATCGGTTTCATCTAACTCTCTCAAGTTTTTGTAATAGTTATTCAATGTTTTAAAAGCAAGGCGTAAAGATTCGAAAAAAACTGTAAGCTCATCTATCCTTTTTCCATCATCTTCGGGACGATCCAACATTAGAATGAAATCGGTAAGTGGTTCAACTACGGGCTTTTCGAGATATACAGCCCCAAGAACGCAAATCCAAGGCCCCGCAATGGCAAGAATAATAGATGGGCAACAAGAACTATTGCGAATCTTAACGGTCTGTTCGTGAAAATTAGACATGAATAAATGTATGGCATTATTAATGTGTTACAAAAAGAAACGCACCTGTAATTGAGCCCAATATTTTGCATATCCGCACCCTCCTTGGATTGAGGGATCTTTCCCTCCTGCACCGATTTCGTTTTTGTACTCCCATAAAATTGGGACAGCTTTCTCTCCGAGCACTACATTATCAGTTAGTAGCACATCGTCATCGATGGAACCATTATTAGTAACAATAGATATTGGTTGGATCCCATCAAATAATGATGTAAAGAATGGTCGGAGTGCTTTTTGTCGGAAACCTTCATTTTTATAGATTTGTCCCGCTCGGTTGCAAAAATCTTGAACCTGCATATATCGCTCAGCCGGAATACTTAAGCTATGGTTGCGATAATCGATGAGAAACTGACCGAATACAGGATGGAAAAGGGATACCGGTGGCCCACTACATTCTGGAGGTCGTAGATTATATATTTTTAACGGGTTTTTATTACACTTTACCCAGTTTCCTGGGCACGCGGAAGTTGATGGGCAAGACATCTCACATATCTCTTTAATATTTTCGTCTTTCTCTGTAATATGTGTAAATAATAAATTATGAGAGATACAAACGGAAATGAACATTTCATATAAACTAACCTTGAAGCAACCTTTGGCGCTTGGAGACAACATCGTTAGATTCCAACTTTGGCGAAACGTAATCTTCTATTTTAAATTTTTTAAAGAAAGTTATACTGTATTTTATCTCGTTCATTGTACTGTTTATTCTATAACTAATACTTACCGGTGGTAGCAGGTTTGGTAGCAGCAGGCAATTTTATAATAAAATTAATATTAGTCTCGGCAATGTTATCAAAGTCACTGCAAATTTTTGTTGCAGGAATTATCAATTTCCGCTTAACTTCAATGTTATCAAGTGTGATAACATTTCCCTCAGCTTCCTCAAATGGAACATTAACTTTCCATATTTCGAGGTTTTTTGCTTTTACAGTGTCGGGGGCATTAATTTTATTTCTAATGGCATCTTTAAGATGTCCAATGGTCTTGCTATCTAAAATGTCTACAGGAAAGGCTGCCTCAAGAGGGTCTTCATTAATGAGACACCAAATCGTTATGACTGCCGGAGCTGATGATGATAAAGATTAGTAAGAATGCTGATATTGTCATACTATAAAAAATCATTTTAATCTTACGCTCTTCTGTGGCCTTCCGTTTTCTATTGGGCTCTAATTGTTATTAAAGTACAAGTAAACATATTGTATTTATTAACAAATAAAATACAGAAATACAGGTAAAATATGACTTACCAGTGTGTGCGAGTACCCGATTTTCTTTATCTCGTTTTCTAATGTCTTCAACGACATTCCCCCAATATGTTTTCGACCATCGTTCGGTACGTTCCAACTTTACCTGTTGTGGAGACAGTAATTTTAGTGCATACTTTTTATAAAGGAAGGTACATAGTTGATTCCTCCTCCAGAATCAACAGACCTTTACTAACAACAAAGTTAGGGTGCCCGAATTGAAGACTTGGTTGGATACCAAGCAAACAAACCCGGTAATTCTCCTGAGTCAGACTTTTTAATATGAAAGTGAACTAGGAGTTATCCTTCCTTTGCAAGAACGCACCTTTTCCTTTAATGCTCCAAATGCATTTTGATCCAAAAGTTCCTCGGAGACTTCAAGAAAATGTAAAGCCCAGTACCTATCAAGTTCATTACAACTCATTGAAGAAGATGATGATGATGAAACAATGTCATTATAATGTAGGTCCAAGAACCCACGATATGAAGCTTTGTCGCTTTTCTTCCTTAGATAGGATATAAGGGCTAAAAATTGAAAGTTAGCAAGAAGTAGGAGGTTATGAAATACTATTTACAAAACTTACCTTCTTGGCCAGGGTAGTACTTTTCGGTTGATGATCGTGATTTCGCTAATTCTATAGAATTACTGTCCGCACTCATGTTGTTAGTAGATTTGAAATTTTCTCTTTTTTTTTGGAAAATAAAATGAAGAAGCAATGGAGCTATTTATATTTATTTTAGTTATTAAGCTATCTGTTTATCTGTTTAGTAAATCCCTATCACCAAAAATAAGCTTATACGCGCATGAAAGTCCGATAGTAGGAATTAAGCTATCTGTAAGCTTATACGCGCATGAAAGTCAGATAGTAGGAATTAAGCTATCTGTAAGCTTATACGCGCATGAAAGTCCGATAGTAGGAATTAAGCTATCTGTAAGCTTATACGCGCCTGAAAGTCCGATAGTAGGAATTAAGCTATCTGTTTATCTGTTTAGTAACTCCCTATCACCGAAAATAAGCTTATACGCGCCTGAAGTAGAAAATTAAGCTACCTGTTTATCTGTTCAGTAAATCCCTGCCACCTTATACTCGTCTGAAAGTCCGATAGTAGGTTTTTTCAGTCCAACCCATTATTAACACGAAAAACGAAATAAACTGCCGCACCTGAAAATGGGCTTTATTATTTACCGACGCACATTAACGATGCACGCCACACGGATGAATTTGCACACACACAAAACATACATATTACACATTAAAAACGTAGCATACACTCGAGTTAAAAAATCAATCGAAAAACACTTATTATTATTTTCATGAGAAAGGGCCGGCCAGCTAAGCAAAATAAATGATAAAGCAGGGTTTCAAGAGAGAAATAAAGCATAAATGCCTGCCGGCTCTAAACCTCTTGCTAAGCGTGAACGACAGTTCCTTCCCCGCTACTTAGCGTTGTCTTTCTAAGCATCTATTTTTTCTAAAGTTTTCACATTTAATATGATTTTCCCACGGTAAAACCCTTTATCGTATCTTTTCCAATTACTCCCACATAATACTAAAATAAAATTAAATGAATATAAAATTATTAATAATTCATTACCTTCAAATACACTGTTCAATTATCTTAGTTTTTTAAAACATTTAAATATATATAAATTTATTTCTTCTGTTAAGAAATGGAGAACCTCAACCTCCAAAAATAAATATTTAAAAAGTTCAATAATTGATATATGTTTATCACTATTTAAAATATTTATTGAAAATAAAGTAAATTTACATACCCTTGAAATTGAGATCCCACGTTAGTATTATTAAAGATTCTATATGTCTTGATAGTATTCTTGAGTTAATTTATAAAATCCCAAATTTCATTTACAATATTAGAAATTTAAAACTTTATAGTATATATTATGATGAAATTTATATAATCAAAGATCGTATATCACAAATAATTAATTCACATCAAAATCTAAAAAAATTTCACTTGGTTATGATTTACTTTTATATCAATCATTATTATTATTATCAAGGATTATAATTATACAAATCCTTTAAATATAAATACCACACGTATTTGCTTTGAATCTTTTAGTCACGATTTTTTTAAAAAAAATTTTATTTTCGATTTTGTAATGATGTTGATACATTATAAAGTTGATCTCTTCGGACGCTCTTCTTTTGTCTAATACTATAAAAGAAAATTAACATTTGATCTATCTGAATTTAGTAGTATACTTCTACCCGAGATTAAAGGCTTCCTCAAGTACTTAATAGATCGGAAGAAAATCTTTATTAGTGAAATTGGTTAGGTACGGAGCACCCTCGTGTTTATTAAACTTCAAGGTATTTATTTACACAACAAAATTATGATTTTTTTCCGAGGAAAAATATATCAAAAAGTTTAAATAGTTTTAGTTTTACATATCCTAATTCTTTCTTTATATAGATTTTTTACGGAAACATATTAAATTAAGGATTTAACTTTGAAAAATATGACATTTGTTTCACAAATTGTATCTGCTAGCGTCCAGCGGCCGTAGAGTTCTTATAGGTTTATGGTACGGACAAAGATTTCCATATTATTTGTATATTAAATATAGTAAGTAACTATTTTTATTACTTTTTAACGCTATAAAAAATTTTGTTCGTTATTTCTGCATAAAACTCCGTAAAAATGTGCCTTTCCCGGATCCATTCACGAAAAATTTAAATAATTTGATAAATTCAGTGATATAAGGTTATTAATTCTGGAAATATGGGCCTTTTACGGAAAAAAGATGGAACATAAAACGGATCGACTTTTTTTACAGGGTAAAAGTTTTACATGTAGTTAAGGTTGAAAAATCGTAAAAGCTTAGAACTTTAAAATAATAATGATAAAATTTTAAATTCTTAAATAAACAAATCAAATTTTGCTTAAAGTTAGGTAAATTTTATTATTCCAAATCAGAGAGGGAACTGAAAGTATGTGACTTTTTTAACTCCTTGTAAATAATATTTTATTTTTAATATCGTTAGGATTATCTTAGTTAAAACTTTATTTTGGTATAATTTTACTTGATTTAAATTATAAGTTACAAAAAAAAAATAATTATAATAATATTTAAAAACTTATTCTCAAATATAAATTTAATTATAAATTTTTGATATGCTTTATAAATAATTAATCTACAGTTGCAACATATTAGGAAGTGCATTTTTCATTTTGTTAAAATTTGTCATATATCTAAGCATCGCTTTTTTTAAATCAATTGCATTTCGAGATATCGAATTAATATTACTAAATTATTGGCGATGATAAATCTGTTAAAATTACTTTTAAATATATTAAATATCAAAAATCTATCATGCATTGAAGCTTTTCAATAACTAAAGAATTTGTTTACGATCGACACATAAAAACCTTACGTAGACTTGGCACTTTATGTAGACTTGTAAATATTTAAATAAAAAATAGAAGTGATAAAAGTTTCTGTGTTACATTTCATAATGCTTGTCAACGTCATGTCACGTTAAAATTATTCATTGGTTTTGAACGTGGGACAAAATTATTTTTTTTGCTGCACGGGCGGCATGGGCATGATTTACACACAACTGTAACTTATTTCGTATCACCAAATTTCTATAAATAGTAAAAAAAATTTTTTTTTCATTCTCTTTTTTAAATTTTTTCGACGTAAAATTAACTCCCACAGTAAAAATTAACTATCGCAATAATAACAATGACTGAACCTAAAATAACTGATAATTCAAATGAGTGGATTAATTGGATTGAAGAATCTGTTGCGAAAAAACAAATTAAATATTATGACTATAATCATTTTAATGATATACAAGAAATTGGTTTTGGAAGTTTTGGAAAAGTCTATCGTGCAAATTGGAAAAGTTCTCATAGTTATTTAGCATTGAAATCTTTTTTTAATTTCAATGTTATGGCTAAAGAAATTGTTAATGAAGTAACTATTATGTATTGTTCTTTACAATATGATGTTGACGTAAATTATGTTTCTAATTATCAATTTATATTTTGGTTTAGCTTAAACTTCAGCATGAAATTGATTTTCATGAAAATATAATTCGCTTTTATGGAATTGCAACAGGTATTATAAATATTTTAATCATTATTTTAATAAAATGGAAAAAATCTAAACAACTTTTTTAAAAAAAAGAAACCCAGAGCAACAATTCAAAAAAATATTTCTTAGTGATGGAATATGCCAATAATGGTACCCTTCGAAACTATTTAAATGAATGTTATAAAAATCTTACTTGGAATAACAAATTAAATCTAGCATTTCAGTTAGCTAATGCTGTATCATTCTTGCATGATGAAGGAATTATACATCGTGATTTGGTAGGTTATTTACTTTTAAATTATAGAGTTTGTAAAATTATGTACCTAATATTATCATTATTATTATAATAGCACTCCAATAACGTATTAGTTCACAAGGATACCATTAAATTAGCTGATTTTGGATTATCAAAAAGGATTGAAGAATCATCCATTATTCAATCAAAATTATTTGGAATGGTTACTTATGTTGATCCACAAGTATTTAATAGAAAAAGAGACAGCAACAACCAAATACAATTATATTCGTTAAATAAAAAGAGTGATGTTTACAGTATTGGCATACTCATATGGGAAATATCTAGTGGGCAGCCACCTTTTTGTAATGAACCATATGATGTTGGTTTGGCTATGGAAATATTACATGGTCTTAGAGAGAAACCCATTCCCAATACACCTGAGGACTATATAAAAATATATACTGGTAAATAAAAATAAATTCTAATCATGTCCATAATAATTACATTTATTAATTGCAAGTCTATTTTATAATTAGATTGCTGGAATTCTGAACCAGATAATCGTCCAACTATCAACCAAGTTACTGCAAAATTAAATGCAATAATTTTAAAAGAAAGTATCCAATTATCAAGTGAACAGCAGAATATTGTTAAACCTTCTAGAGATATTATTGATAATTCACTGCATGGAGAAATGTCTCAACTTATTCAAAATTTTAATAATATGAATACAGAAGAAATGGATACTTCAATATCATCAGAGAATAATTTTGATATTATAGTTAATGAAATAATTCTTCTTCTTGAAAATACAGAAATAGAAAGGAAAAAACATGATATTGTTAATTATCTTAATAATCATAATATAACTTCACAAGAAATTTATAATTGGTTATCGAATAATCAGAATAACTCAAATTCTGTTATTTTACTTGGAATATTTAATCATTTTGGAATTGAAATTAATGTTGATGAACAACAAGCATTTGAATTATATCAAAATGCAGCAAATTCAGAAAATACATTTGGAATAGTTAGTTTAGGATACTGTTATAATAAGGGAATTGGAACCAATGTTGATAAACAAAAGTCATTTGAATTATATCAAAAGGCAGCAAATTTAGGAAATGTACGTGGAATGAGTAATTTGGGAACTTGTTATTATTCTGGAACTGGAACTAGTATTAACTATCAAAAGGCATTTGAACTATTTCAAAAGGCTGCAAATTTAGGAAATGCATATGCAATATGTAATTTAGGATATTGTTATGAAGAAGGAATTGGGACCAATATTGATAAACAAAAAGCATATAAATTATATAAAAAGGCTGCAAATTTAGGAAATACACATGGAACATGTAATCTAGGATATTTTTATGAAAAAGGAATTGGAACTAGTATAAACAATCAAAAGGCATTTGAACTATATCAAAAGGCAGCAAATATAGAAAATGCACGTGGAATGTTTAGGCTAGGAGATTGTTATCAAAATGGAATTGGAACTAATGTTGACTATCAAAAGGCATTTGAATTATATCAAAAAGCAGCAAATTCAGAAAATGTATCTGGAATAGTTAGTTTAGGATACTGTTATGATAATGGAATTGGAACCAATGTTGATAAACAAAAGGCATTTGAATTATATCAAAAGGCAGCAAATTTAGGAGATGCACATGGAATGAGTAATTTGGGAACTTGTTATTATCTTGGATCTGGAACTAGTATTGACTATCAAAAGGGATTTGAACTATATCAAAAAGCTGCAAATTTAGGAAATTCTAATGCTCAATATAATCTTGCTATTATATATGAAGATGGAAATGGAGTTAAAAAGAACATAAATCAAGCAATTTATTGGTATACAAAATCTGCTGAACAAGGATATCAAGAAGCTCAAAATCAATTAAATAAATTAATCAATTAAAAGGATATATTGTAATAAAAATTTTCATTAGATGTTATATATTTTTTATAAATGTAAAATATTCAGATAATATATAACCTCAACAAATATTAATTTAGCAGATTTATTTAAGAAATAATGGAATATACATTAAATATATGATTTAAAACTTTATTTGTAATACTATGTCAAATAAAATGTAATTAATAGGTTTAAAATAATTAGCATTCTAATTTACTGCACTTTATAAATTAAAAAGGAAAAGGAATTTATTTATTTTAGAAATCTTGCAGAATGCATAAATTACAAATTTCAATAAAAATATTCCTTATTTGTACTATTAAAATTCTTGAATGAATTATTAAACTATAAAAAAATAACAGATCAGTCAAAATTAATTAACTGTTAAAATAACCATGAATAATTATACCCGATAACAGACAATATTTACACCAAGGAGTAGTAATTTTAATATTTAACAATTATAAAATAAAATAATAAAATTGATTATAAAAACTATTCCCTTTTTATAGTGAACTTTTCAGCATGACGAAAGAATTAATTTATTTACACATACAAATACGGTCACATTAACTGGATTATTTAAATAATTTTATTGTAGTAGAAAATAAATAACTGATATACAACCATTATAAGTTGTTTTGATATTTCTAAATTGCAAATTTGGTATTATAATTTATAAAACTCCATAACGGGAAATATGTATAATCTATTCGATTATTTAATGAAAATAATTTAGACTTCGTTTTACAATAATTTAACCTGAGAAATATCATTATCAGTTTATATTATGTTAGAAAAATAATAACTAATAGTGTATTCAGTAGGAATTGATATTTAGGTTATATATTTTTTTTTTTACCAATTGATTAAAAAAATAGAATTGCCTTATTACGCTATTGCTTTAATTAAAAAAGACTATACAAATTTTTGATGAAATAATAATATTTATTAAACAATTCAAGTATATATTGACATTTTCCATCTTACATCGTATGACAGATTATTTAATAATTGTCATATTAGTATTATATTTATTATTGTTAACTAAGATTTCGAGATTTGAAATTATGTCTGAACTAGGTTATGAGTTTGATTAAAAAAAAACATTATACAAATTTAAACTGCGCGCTAACAAATTGGCAGAATTTGGAAAAAGGATGAAAGGCCGACTAGAATATGAACTGGAAATTGGAAATGGTGTTAATAATAATTTCAATGTCTGAATGTCATTTTCCCGAATATATCTTTTCTCGAAGTCGATTACCTACCTGAATACTAATTTTCCGAACTCTTTCCTAAACATACAATTTTACTAATCCTTATTTCTTGAAACTCCAATTTTCTGAAATCTATTTCCCAAATCCCGAATCTCAATAGGACCCGAACAATAATGGTATATGTGATAAGAGACAACGCATCGTAATTTTAGTTAAAAGGCGTATAATTGGTCAAAATTTTTGATATAGTTAGATTTTAAATTGCGTAATTTTAGTTAGATTTAAGATAGCAGATATTGTGTTTGCTTGTTATGAAGATGATTTGTGCAAGTAGATATGCGGGTAGCAAAAACAATAGAGTCCGTTACATATCATGATAATCAATAAAAATAAAATTTTTTCTTTTATGAATTCTTACTTTATTGCAAAATGTTTCGATGGAAATATTGTAAGGAGTGATGAGCTAAGTATGAATATATTACCCACAATTGTTCATTCAAGAAAATTAGCGTGTATATGGAAAATTAAATCGTAAATATAAAGATGATTTTTTAAATAGACATGTGGCAGGTTCAGGATGTAAGGCAAGGGCAAGGATCTATTTATAATTTTTCAAACTAGCTACAGATTCAATTGTATACAATAATAATATGGATGAAGATGATTTTTACGGGTTGATGATGTAAGTGACAAATAAATTAATTAAATTGTAAATTGATTTAAGGTTATTAGAGGATTATAATGCATATTTTATAAAAATTTAAGGAGACAGATGCGTGCTGACCATAGTCGAAAGTGTTGTGGACAGCTAATAGTAAATTTTTTTTTTTGCTGGATCTCACCTATTTTAGTATTGTTCGGGTTCTATCCCAATATTCCAAATTTCAATATTCCACACAAATTGCTATTTCAAACTTTTTGCCAAATAATGATATTTAAATAAAAATTTTATTAAATATTAGTAAATTTTGTGCAATAATGGTAATTTTTAATTTAGAAACTTCGGTATTATTAGCTAGTAGTAATTATCAATATGTAAAATTATATTTTAGGATATTTTATAAAGTATTTTGCTAGTAATTTTTCTATGTATATTGTGATATTAACAAATGACTACTAGTAATAGCTAACTTCAATTTCCAATAAATGTTACGGTTACCTTTAAAATTTTTTAATAATATTATCTTCATCTAATCTCCTTGAATAGATAGATATATTGAATTATGATGCAATATTTATAAACTAATATGTAATAAAATTTTTTAAAAAAATAAAGTTTATTGTTATATGTTTCAGAAATTGTCCATTGACTCCATTCAGGATATTAGGATTCAGGATATTGGGATTCAGGATATTGGGATTCGGATATTGGGATTCTGGATTCGGGAAATAGTAGGATTTCAGGAAATTGGAGTTCGTGAATAATGTCCAGCAGTTCAAGAAATTAGTATTCGGGTAATTTACTTCGGGAAAGGTATATTCAGTAAAATATTATTTTGATATGCAAATTCAAGAAAGCAGAAGAATATAGAAAACAATTTTTTTCATCTATTAAAAATTACCAAATAAATATCCATCCACAAGCTATTTAAATTAATCCTTTTACAAAATATGATGAATCAATGTTTAGATCAAGTAATCTGAAATCCAAATAAAACTTATTATGATGAAATCTTGTTTTAAAAAGATATGCTAAAAATTATTTACTTGATAAATATGGCATTTGCACAGCTGTTATTTTATAATAATTTACAATTAAATATATTGTTTTGTCCAACACTGTATATAGTATGTATATGATATATAGGATTTTTTTAATATTGGACATATTAAAAAAATAATATTTTCCCTGATGTAATAAAAAAAATACTGGTGATATTAACACTTAGTGAAATGATTCTTTATACAAATTATATATGTGGATTTGTTGATATATTGCAAATTAAACATTTCCCTCCTTATATTCATAAAAATATTAAGCAAAACAACACAATATTTCAAAATATTAAAATATTTCATGTGAACTGAGTTTAGGAAAAACTGAGATTTTATTAGCATAATTTTACAGTCAAGTTAAGGTATAAACTGGCTTGAACAATTAAAGGTTTAAAATTTAAGCAGGATATGTAATAATATTTAATAAAAAATAAATCAACTGAAATAATATTCTAATAAAAGTTTATTTTATAGCTTCCATCAAAGTTTATTTAAAAAATTTTGAGAAACTTCGTAAAATCTTCGCGAATGTTTTTATTGTTTTTGGCGAATGTGAAGTAAAAAATATTATTGGTTCTTATTTTTTGGTTTAGTTTTGATCCGATGTTGTAACAAATATTTCAGAAGCTTAATTAAACATAAATTTAATACAGTATATTTTTTTTCATCTTTTTTATAAAGTTTTTACATGTTATAATAACTGTTAAGTTTTTATTTAATGGACAAAAATTTATAAACCATTCAAGAAAATTTCGTTATTTTATATTATGTATAATGACATAACTGTATACATTTTCTTTTCATGAAATGTTTTAGAATATAACACGTATTATCACTTATTTTATTTATTAAAATTAATAAAAAATAAATAAATCACTTTAAAGTACAGAATTTTAAATACTATTGAAATAATAAAATATATTTGTTTTCATTGTATTTATCGTTTTTCATGTGGTTTTTTAGATGTTACACAAATTTTATTAACGTGACCGTCGTGACCTCATCTTTCGGTAAATTATTTAGCCAGTTGTTATGATCCAAACATTTCCTATAACAAAAATTAATTAGGAAGATTACTCCACCCTTAAGTTTCAGGAGCGAATTCAATGTGATTGTAATTTCACTAAGAATTTTGAAATGAAGAGGAAAAATGTCAAAACAAAGAGTAATTTTACATGAATTAATTTTTCATTTATATATATACATTTAAAAATTCAAAAGATTCTTGTGATTTCAATTAATTTAATGTTTGGTTTAATTTTGCTATAATAGCAATTTTTCTTAAAAAAAAAAGATTAATAAAATTTTCACATATTATAAGAAATTTTTCATATTGATATTTCACCTGCAAAATGTATAATAGATTGAAGAATATGTTGAGATATTCTTTATGGAAAATAAATGAAGTTATATTTTTTTTTGAAAATAATAGATTAAGAATGATTGTTACCAATAATTTTGCAATACTGTAACAACCATCATCATTACATAATGTAATCATTTTTTATTATAAACTTTTATGATCAAACCAACATATTTCATTCTCATTTCTATTGGTTACAATAATGAATTAGTGAAAATTATTTCTTTTTAAATAAAAAATTCAGATTTTATTAAATTATTACTTAAAAAATTGAATTATTTTAATTATTATTATGGGTAATTTTTTAATTTGATGTTATTCATAAGTCATAACATTTCTTGTATAAACCAGCCATTGTCCTTATTAATGATGATAATGCTGTAGATATTTAATATATAGGTACCATATGAAAAATATTAGAGAGAAAAAAATGTCAACGTCTAAGGAAAAACGGTTAACCGGATAAAGCAATTCAAAAATCGGCTAACTTAACCGGTTGAATATGAAAGCCATTCAATATTAGATTAAATATAATATATGGTTACATCTTAACCAACATTTTTTTTAGAAAATTCTTATTAAAAGAAATTCAAAATTTAATTTTCAAATAGTTTAATTTATAAATTAAATTCAATTGTTCAATACGATTTTCTCAAAATAGCTAAGCCTGCTTTAACGATCTCTTTTTCTTAGTATGATTTATCATTATAGAATATGATTGATAAAATGAATTTTGACTGTAAAGTCACGTTAAAAGAAGAAATATTCTTGTGTGAAAATATGTGTACTCTTATCATAATTAAAATGATCATAAATTGATCGTAAGACCATCTACTTGAAGTATATAATTTATCAAAATGTCAACTTAATTATTGATCCCTAGATACAACATCTCTTTTACAGTAACTTCTTGGATATTATGGAATGAAAACAACAGATTTATTTATCTTTTAGAAATAAACTTCATTGATGATTTTTTTAAGATTTTGTAATTTTCTTAATTGCAAATTTTGATGTAGTTTTTCTGGTGCAAAGCATGAACCAAAGAAAATCATCTTGATGGTCATACTTTTACATGACGAATGTGTTATTTTTGGAGTAAAAAATTGTGTTGTAGCAAGAAAAAAAATTAATGACAATTGCATTGTAAAAATCTTCTAGAAGCAGAATTCATTTCTTATAATATATTTACATATCAAAAAAGTATGTATAATCCTGAAAAAATTCCTAGGCAAATTTCATAAAATAATCAACTATTCACTTTTTCTCAATATGAAACTTTCCATTCCTTTAACCATTGTTGCAATAATTTGCATTATAGTACTTGAACAAATTGATGCATTTAATGCTACTTTTGGTGTATCTATGTTTTTTGCGCAATGTAAAATTTGGGCTACAGATAATTGGATAGTTGAATTGCGAAGATGGAGATCCACATGCAACATATCATTCTCAAAATATAAATGCTAATCCATACAAACTTCACGCAAAGGTTATGGGCAGTATGAGAAAACAAAAATTAGAGGACCATTTAGCTCAGATACCTGCTGGAAATGTTGCTAAGTGGTCTTTTGATCAACAAGACATGTCATATTGCCAGAAGCATAGTTAAAATTCACGATGATTGGTCAGTTTAGGTGGCACATGATCCATTTAATTGTTCACATAATGATCGGTATTTATACTGTTATTTTTTATGTTAAAAAAAACTCACGCGACTTTTCAACATTTATTGAAAATTAATATTCTTTAAACCTTATTTATAAAGATCCCAAAAAATCTTTTAATAGTATAAACTCCTATTAATAAGAATAGATTTCGCAAAAATAAAGGGCCGTGTGTGATTTGTGATAAGAACGATTTTAATGAAAAATTTTAGCAACTAACGCCAAATCTATTTTAAAAAGCTCTACTAGGAAGCTCTTAATTTCAAAATTCAGTTATAGAACTCATGTTGTATGTTGACTAACTTTGTGAAAAAACGCCATAATAAATTTGCTGTGTTTGTTAGAAATATTTTAAAATCCAATACATGAAGTAAACTCAGTATATAATGATAGAGGTAAGAAGTGAAATGGATTTGTTTATAGTAAGAAATACATGAAAATTTATTAAATACTAGTGCTTTAAGCATCAGAATTACATGCGTAACTCCGAGAAAATAATAGTATTTAATTTATTTTGTTATTTAAAATATATATAATAAACTAATTGCGTTATTATACTCATTATACTCATTAATATAGACTTCAGGTGATTTTCAGAATGCTTTAATGATCAAATAGCGCGAATGACGAGAATTTTTTACCAAGGAAAACTTACCAAATTTGATGCAACAGACTTTGTAAAATTTCTAAAAGTTATGATACTAAATTCAAGGATTTTATTCAAGGCAACGAATACTCAACGAATCCTAAAGAAAAAAAACAGGCATAAAAATCTTTGAAACAAAAGTTATGATATCATATCAACAGTCGGCGGATTTGATTACTGTACAGTACTTTGCGTTAAATGAAGTTGTAGGCTATTCAGTACTAATACGAATTTTCAAACCTGTACGGTAACGGAATTTTGAAATTTTTGGAAAAATGATCAACAGTACTTAACAAGGACCCGAATTATATACTGTATATATCAGTGTTGTCAAATGTCACTGAAATGATATTGAAATGACATTGTTTTTACTATAAAAAGTATGAGAAATGACAAATGTCATTTGAAAAATGGGCAAATGACATGGCAATTTAACAACACTGGTATATATAGGTCAGGGGAGATCGACACACATTTACTATCAGCTCTACGCATTTCTTCAGGGCCGGCACTATGTAATGCTGGTAGGCATTATCCACAAATGGAAGCGATCTACATGATTTTGGCTCATTCTAAGCAAATAACCAGGATCTGGCATTTCTATGTATAGCTCGGGGTCTTACCGTACAAAAGAACAAAGGTTGATCTGTTGTTTGAACGGATATTAATAATTTTGAAGATCGTTCATGACCCAAAGATTTAAATGGTTTAGCAGGTAGTCATAAACCAATGATGATTTATAATGAGAAAGTTTTAAAATTTTATTTTCGTAAAGTTGTAGTAATTGGTTTAGTATCCGGATAACGGATATCCAAAGCGTAATTTGTGCATAGCGAATCTATTGCTATATATAAAATCGGAATAATAAATTTTATGATTAAAAAATCAATTCCAAAGAAAATTCATTCAAAATTTTTTTTTTTCAAATAAGTTTAAATTACAATTTTATTGAAAATTCAAACGGATAACGGATGTCTCTACAAAGAATAATCAATCGGAATATCGTTGATATTATTCTTAAGAAAAAGATCTCAATGATTTAGTTACCAGTTATTTTTCGCTTGGGTTTTACATTTAAGCTTGCGTTGTCTACATTGCTTTAATTATCTTTCCAATTTAATTGAAATCATACAGTCGATTACAATGACAACTGGATAGATTCTCAGAATTGGACAACATTTGTGACTATGACAAATTGGGATTTGCATATTATTAAAGACCTATTTTCTCTTCTAGTTTCAAATTTAATCTTGAAAGTTATGTATTAGTTAAAAGCATTGAATTGTTACGAGAAACTGATCCGACACTAAAGGATATTACAAATATGGTTTTGGTACGAAATCTCAAAAATCATTTGAGCGACTGACACAAGTCCGACAACAAAATCTCGACAATCCAATATCTTGACAAGTCAAAATCAAAATCCCAACAAAATTATAACACATTTAAACTATAAATTACATATTGCATCAAATTATTTTATTAAAAACACACATCACAAATTTGTCGATATAATGACTTGTCAGGATTTTGGATTGCCGAGATTTTGGATTGTCGAGATTTTGTTGTCGATTTTGTGTTAGTGGTGCAAGTGACTGTCGAGATTTTGATCGGATACCTACAAATGGTACAAATATAACTCGTTTTTAACGGTCCAGTATTACTTATACAATTCTCTTTTATTATTTGTGACTTTTATAATAAGAATTAATTTTATTATTTATTAATTTATAATAAGGTTACCATGTGCTTCAATAATTTCAATAATGAATTTATTGGATTATAATCACATGCTTAAAAGAACCAATAAAATTTTGTTGATCATTTAGTTCATTATATTCGTCATATTCGTCCCTATAAAAAAAGTTGATCCGTTTTTTATATTTCATCTTTTTTCCGTAAAGGCTCATATTTCCAGAATTAATAACCTTATATCACGGAATTTATGGAATTATTTTCATTTTCCGTGAATGGATCCGTGAAAGGCTCATTTTTGCGGAGTTTTTACAGAAATAACAAATAAAATTTTTTATAAGGCCGTTAAAAAAAAATCATTATTGGTAGTCCGATTGTTTTATTATTGGTCCTGGTTATTGGCTGTACTTGTATTACTTGCATTAATCAATAAGCTAATTTTGTAAACTGAGTAAGCTAGTAAAGGTTGGAAGTTAGAACTAGCCGAAATTAAGTTTAATTGGTGTTATAGGCTCAATTCACTCTAACAATATAATAAAGTTTTTTTCCGTCCGACTAAATTCTCCAACCATATCTTTTTCAACATTTATGCGATAAATTGCATGAGAACTATATTAATATATACTGATAACTGACTGCATTACGGTATTGTAATTTATCAATATCCTTAAATGTTATGAGTTTTTAATTTCTTCTCAAAGAACTTTTAAACAGCAAACTATATTTAATAATATATTAGAAAAAAAAAACAATTCTTTATGTAAAAACTTAAAAATTATACTAACTATAAAATGTAAAAAAAAGATCTACTAAGGTTACCCTTGCAAAAGGATTTGCATAGCTAAAATACCCATGAAATTAGCAAAACTTAATAAATTATAAATTTATTTATGTAACCAACCTATATTAATTTTTATACTGGGGATCTGATTCATGAACAACTTATAAATTTATATTTTACATCAATAATATTAAATAATATTCCATTTATATCTTTTATACCGTAATTTTAATAATCGGGTATAACAGTATATGTTAAAATGTATTTGTTAGGTATAAATGAATAATGTCTAAAGGTCATATTTATCCCTTTCCTTTCATCTTTTATTTCATTTCCTTATTAAATTTAATTATAAATAGTTTGTGGTCAATCAATGCAGTATACGTGTTCGATATTGAATTATTAAATTATATAATATTCGGTCCAGATTTTACATATAAGATCAAACAATGGAATTATAATGTTTATAACATAAAAATTACAATAGAAAATATTTATAACTATGATAAAAAAACCGACTATATAATTTATATAATAAGTAATAATAACTCTGGAGTTTTTACTTTCAATATTTCCGGTATTAAAAATCTTATAATCGAAGTAATTTCTTTCCGTCCTTTACATTAATTGGCCACCTTACTAAAAAAGTCAATCGCGCATCAAATGACCTCCATAATTCTCATTAAACATAATGATTCCGAGATCAACATTTATATTATTATTTTTTTTCTTATTTCTTTAAAAATTTTATCATGTTAAAAACTATTATTTACAGTAACTCATTATTGCAAATGGTAATTGGGCAGCCTAATACAACAACTTTTTGTTAAATAATACTAGACAAAAAAAAAAAAAAAAAAAAAAATTTCGATATCATAATTTAAATTTTAAAAATAGCCTTATTGGAAATTCAAGAGGAAATTTATTTAACAAGAAAACAATTTATTTGTGATATTTACGCGTTCTATTTTTAATAGTACTCTATATCCTTGGAATAATGTTCAAAATTTATTTAATTTAGTATAAAACATTAATTACAATACACAAAAAAAATTTATATAATTACAACTATAAAACTACAAAGTTCTGTGTATCATACATATCATACAAAATAAAAAGGGGTAACTATATATTCTTTTAAAAGGTATTATAATAGTGTAATATCAAACGTTATATTTTTTTTAAATCTTAATATCCTGAACTCTCTAAACCTTATTAAAAGATAAATCAGATTCTCGTTTTTATTATGTATCTTGAATAAGAAAACACGCCAAAAAAGAAAAGATAAAGATTCTAATAAATGAAACATTTACTGTTTTCAAGGGAAAGATGAAGAAGATACTGAATAACCGGCTGGTAAAAGTAAAGAGTTTAAGCTGATATCACTGTTATTATTAATATTGGTATTATTGTTACTGAAATGTGTTCCGTCAAAGAAATTCTTTACAGAAACGGTATTCGCTTCTTGAGGAACATCAATTTTGACCATTAAGTTGGCAAAAGTATTACGAGTCATTGCGTGAATTTGATTTTGGCCTTGATTTTGACCTTGATTTATGACTTGTGCCATGATGCGCGCTTGTTGCAAGACAATATACTGTAAATGAAATATTTGTATTTTTCTTTTTTTTTTTCTTTTTGATAAAAAATAAATGAAAATTTCGCATGAGGTTCGTAGAAATTTTAAAGAAATTTATAAGAATCCGGATCAATAACTAATCTACAAATAGTAAAAATATTTAGGGGGGTGAGAAACAATACAAACAATATAATGCAACATTTATCCCATCGATTATGCGACTTATGCGCATTGAATAGAAAATGTACCCCTATCTAATAGTAAACATTGGTAACGACACAATTTAAAATTCGGTAAGCCAACCATTTTTAATTTACAATTTGGCTTTAATGAGGTTGTAAAACACGTGATTGATAATTCCCCGAATATATCGAATAAATATTATTTGATGGGCAATATCCGGGAATAAACTCAAATACGTTTGTAATAGTTTGTAATATTGTTAAACGGGTCACGCGCTTACTATAATATAAAATGTTTATCTAACTATAAAAGCTCAAATAAAGGAGACCGAAATCCGAATAACTTTGTTTCATTTCTAATTTTTTTTTTTTTTTTTTTTTTTTTTTTTTTTTTTTTTTTTTTTTTTTTTTTTTTGATTTTATTTCTTTAACTTTTTTTGTAATTTAGACAAGGACTACGAAGGCTGATTTTTAAGGTTTAACTCACAATCAAAAACAGATATATTGTTCAATTATATTAATTACGTATTAGCTTTTTATTTAATATTATTTATATATATATATAAAAAAAAAAAAAAAAAATGATTTTTTAATTAGCCGAATGCTAATATATTTTGTAAATATACGATTTATTGTATATAATTATATAATATATATTACGACTTTTTATCCTATATTACTCTAATTTTTCAGATTTCGCTACTAGAGAAACTTTTTTCTTAATTTTTGTGTTACCATGACCAAGATTTGAGTTTCTGCGGATACGTACGTAAATTTTCGCTTTGCTAATTGAGATTAGGTCGATCTACTTCGCCACTAAACTTATGTAAATCATTAAAGATTTCCGGTCAAGAATTTTTAACATTTCCATTTATTAACAGTTAAGACAACGTTACCGACCTTCAAAGTCCAAACCTTTACTGTCGCACAAATCTTTCAGATGATTAGCAAGGATCGGAGCGTAAATCGCATATTTGCTACTGTACCTACTAAATTTATTAACGAAATAATAGTATAACGACAAATAAAAAATGTATATATATATATAAAAAAAAAAAGATATATATTTTTGACTCTTCACTATTAGCGAAGATGAATTTTTGGGGAAAAAAAGACGATGTTAAGAAGAGAACAAATTTATAATTGAAACACCGGAATACCGACGTAATTATGCTAATGACGCTTTATTACTAAAATACTGGTTTAAATATTATAACGAAAATTTTTTAAAAAATTGAATTCTTTAGAAAAGATATGGATCATTTAAATATTAATCAAGAATTATTTATGAATTTATGGATCGACAATATTAGTTCAAATCATTACCTAAATTATAGTCTTTGTAAACATGAAACGTTAAAACCCTGGCTTACAGATTAATACGGAAAAAAATAAACACTGAATAAATCCTAATAAGAAATTTTAAAAAGTAATTATTTATATATAAAATGTATTTTACACAATCTATTTATGTTAAGGTAACTTACATAGTAGTGCAGTTTCAAATGGATTCATCATTTAAAAGTCTTTATTATCAATTGTCATAAAAAATTTTTTTCGTTTCACAATTGATTTAAACTTTAAAAAAAATCTAATCAGTAAAAAAAAAAAAAAGATATATATATAATTGCCAAATATCGAATTTACCGTAAAGTTATGACATTTTCATTAAAATTCAAAGAAATAACTTGAAAGTTAAAAACTAAATAAGTAAAAAGTAAATAAATAAGTATGACAGGGCGTAACCTAAAAATTATTTTCATGTGTTGATATTTATTACTCGGACTTCCCTTTCCGCTTCGTAATGTTATTTATTTACGCGATACACAGGTCAAGGTACATGATCAACACGTGTTAAAAATATAAATATTTTGAACAGATAAGTAAAATACGATAAGTACGGTAATGGATTTAATGGATTTAATGGATTACCCATGAAATAGGTATTTTAAAAATAATGGATTTCCTGACCGGATGTTATTTTCTTGGGACATTGAGAAAAATTTGTATAACCGCTTAAATGTTTTATAATGAAGGAACCGTCGCCAAAAAGGTGTCGGTAATTTATTTGGTTTTACAATCGCTGGTGAGTAACGTTTGTAATATTTAATGCAAGATTTTTTATTAGTTAAGCATATTAAATTCGAATATTCGCAATCAAATATTGTACGAGCCATAAAGGAAAAATTTCGTATTAACACAACTTTTGGAAGATATTATAATAAGCAAAATTACTTAAAATGAATTTTATATAAGCTTTATTTTACTGTCATGAATCTTTAAACGGTTTAAGAAGAATTACAATTAATATCGTAGTCACCTCACGATGATATTGACTCGAAAATATCCAAAATATCCAAGAAATAATATCAAAAGAAAAACTATTGGAAACGGGGAAAAGGTGAAGCCATCATTTGTACAAAAGTGAAAATAAAAAAAATCTTTTTTTTTTACCAGCCGCTGATTAATATACTCTTTTTGCATATACAGTTTAATGTAAATTACTCTGAAATGAAAGCTCCGTCATCAATCAAATATCACTTTTCTTCAATTTATCAAACTGTGAATGTATCGAACTACGTAACTTATTTAAAATGGGTCTTCTTTTTCCGCTTTTTATAGTTTCAGTAATTGAATATGTCGAATGGAAATATGGAAAATTAGCCCATCTGGTAATTGCACGTTGACGTACCATCATTTTATTCTTGTGCATGGTGGTCTATTTAGATAATTGGCTATATTCCGTAGCCGATTTGTAAGTTAATTTTCCACATATATAAGTCCCAGTTGTTTTGTTAAAAACATGATCCCTCCTTTCATCAATATTAGTACTAGGCGACCTTGAAACGCGATAAACGTATAATATCACTTGTTTCTCTTCCAAACCGATTTGCGTTTGAGTTGTAGTCTAACTAAGCTTTACTTTGTGATGGTGTGTTCCTTCCTTTTATCCGTTTTTTCCCTGTTTTATCGTTCCATATCACTTTTATAGAATTTATAGCTTTTAAATCATGAAAATTTTCATTTCTCTATCGTGAATGTATCATTTTCACGGAATTTTTACGGAAATTACGGAAAAATAACGGTTAAGAAACGAAAAATATTTATTTTACAAAAGTCTTGTCCTGGCAGAGAGTACCATATTTATTTTAGTTTAAGATTCATAATTTAGTAAAATTGATTTGTTTGAAAGTAAAAGAGTTCTTTGATGATGGAGTGCTAAAGTAGGATATTGGATTACAATAAGGTTTTATTTTATAATTATTTGACCTTATTTTTATCACTGAGCTGTTAAAATTACCATCGGTAAGCTTTAGCAATCTTTATTTCATCGGAAATTTTGTTTTTTTTATAAAAAAAAAAAATTTTTTTTTTTTTCTGTTCATTATTCATAAAGAATCGACGTAGTGGCGTCAATTTATAATTACGGGTATAGAATTATTCTTTATTCACGCAAATTATATCAGTCAATACGAATTTATTTTTCTATATTCTCAACATATTAAATTATTACACTGAAAATTTAATCGATCTAATTCAGGCTAGATGCGCAATTGGTCCTCGGAGGATGACAAGCAATATGAGAAAAGGAAAGTCCTATTACGAAAGAACTGAAAATAAGACGTTTGAGAAAGGTTAAAGACGCAAGTGAGAAAGATGTGCCAATATGAACTATGACATTATCCTCAAAATGATGATATAAGTAACAATGATATTAAAAAAGTAGTAGTATCGGACAAGAAACGAGGTACGAAATTTGAAGACATCTTTGAAGGGATCATACAAAGGATAAAATAAGATACGGAGATAACGTTTCTCAAGTGAAATTACAAAATAGATAAAATAGATAATTTTTTAGCTGAAATTTTTATTTTTTGTTTTTTCAGAATTAATAACATTACGATTTACGAAAATTCGTTAAAATATAAAATTATATACTGGTTATTTTAACAAAAAAAAAATTAGTAAAATTGTAACACGCTAGGATTTATAATTTTTAAGTTACCGTACAATCTGAAGGGATTCCTTAATGTACAGTGGGGTGTACGATATTAATGTACGAACTGGCCGGAGTTAACGTTAACGCTATCACGTGCAAGTGCATAACTCCTAAACTCGGGCCAGCTTGTACGTTAATATTGTACACCCCTACTGTACGTTAAGGACGCCCCAATCTGAAATTAAACAACCGTTTTTTTGAACTTAATTCCGGCCAAAGTACTAGTTATAATTCTGGTCAAAATCGCCATTATGCAAGGTCAGAGTTGCTTATTTGACAGGGGTTGTTACGGTCGGTATATACGTCACTAATACGATATGCGGATTTCTACATTAAGTTGTACTACTGATCTAATGCCGGCCATTCCGAATAAATATTATTTATTGTCAATTTGAATTTCCATATTATGTATTAAATACTTTAATAATTTTGAAATTAACAAATAAAATCAGATAATCTATTGATTATCGTTATGAAGCAACATAACTTAAAATCTTAAAATCCTTTATATAAACCATATTGACGTATCGTAAACATTTTCCATTTCTGCCAATTCAAAATATGTAAACCTTTTTTTTATAATTAATAATCATTCGGCATGAAGTGGCCGAATAACCAAACCATTAATTATTTTTTTATACCATACGCTTTACAACATTCATAACATATAGCTTTATAAGAAGTTCTTTCATTTACTTCATGATTTTTATGTAATACCATTGGAAATAAAATAAAATTTATCAAGACATTTTTTTGCACAATCAAAATATATTAAAATAATTTTAAAAAATAAAAAAAAAATTCGGAATGTTCCATTATATGCAGCATTATGTGGTGAATCTAGTTAATTATGCTGTGAAAATTTTATTTTTTTTTTTTGCGTAAAACAAATAGATGTTCACCAATAAAAATTGTGTATGCAAAACATGATCTGCCGTATAATTATTAACGTATAAAATTGCTAAATAATTCTCTAAGAAATTTTTCCGACAAAAAAAAAACGTTTAATTACCTATTATACAATCAAAAACCTAATGCAGGTTTAACGTATCACTTATAAGATAAACAGTTATGGTTAGCTTCTTTCCCCACAACAAAGCCTAAATTAATATTATAGTTCACTTGGCGTTGTTTATGAATTGGTTTTTTTATATGAAATACCACGCATTTCGCTATATTAAATTTTAATCTATAAAACGGCTGTTATATGTAATAGTTATTCACTAAGAACTGTGGAATTTCACGGCGCACCCGTGAAATCCACAAGACTCCGTGAAATAACTTATTTATATCATTGTTCCGACCACAAAACTCTTTAATACCATATTATGTCTTTTTAAACTAATAATGTTAGACTTATTATTCTAATACTTGATAGATTTTTTATCCAATATTGATAAGCTTTATCCATCTTTTTAATCCGTGAGAATGTCAAGAAAAAAAATCATGAATTATTATTAGGAACCTTAAAATAAAAAAAATATACAGAATGTATGTCTCTGTTCTATCTGTTAGGTCGACTGAAGAGAATGGATTTATTAGAAACAAAAATTTACTGTAAATGTCTGTAATTAAAATAAAATAATGTAAATATTAATTCCTTCGTAATTTGAATATAACGTAAATAAAATATATAGCCCTGTATTTAATTCCATGATAATGTAAGAATTTCCTTGGCATTGGCAATAATTTTTTTAAGGAATTTAATTAAAAAAAAATAGATTAATTGCAATAATTTTGCACACATGTACAATCTTTATATTCCGTTTAGCATTATTCTTCGCGTAATGTGTGTAATGTGTATAGTATAAGCACATACATTCCTTTCGTTCAACTTTACGTAATTATTATTTATTATCGAGTAGTTAAAGAGCTAATAATTAACGTTAACGCATATACAATCATCATCATTAGCCATAGTTTAATAGATGTGTGAATTCACGCATTTCATATTTTTTTTTTTATTATTATTACTTACATGGCTAAGTGAAAATCCGCGAGTAGAATATAAGGCCGCTCTAGGATAACCATTCAATCGATTAAAATAAAAAGTCCATTTTTATTCGATAGATTCACACGTAAGGCCGGGCAAAAAAAAAATTTAGATTCTCGTGACCCGGCCGGGTCAGTTTTTCGAAAAATGTAATTTTTTTTTTATAATAAAAAATTTTCATCACGTGATTATAAGTCATTGGCCAATGTGGCGTAAAAAAATTTTACATATGAAAAATTTTACAAATATAAAAAAAATTGCCGGCCGGCCGGGTCATTTTTAAAATTTTATGTCCCGAGAATCTAAAATTTTTTTTTGCCTGGCCTAACTGATATTACGTTTTATGAATTCTTATCAGTACAAACTTTTGACGCTCTAACTTACCTAGACGTAATGTAAAATAACAAATATAAATTCGCTGAAATCATCAAAATATTCTGCTCTTTTACCTTCAGTTCTGATCTTAAAAAACATATTTTATAAGAACGAAACAATCCTTACTAGGGCAAATCATTAAATTAAATAATAACAAAAAAAAAAAAAAAATACTACGGCATAATAATTCATAAGTTAACCTACAGTACCTTGGCGAATGGAGGTAAAATAGCATCATTAGGAAAAAGTAGAAACAGAAATTGAAACTGATAAAGAATTATCAATACCGATAACGATAGATTAACGTGAAAATAATTATTTATGCGAAACTGAGCGTGATGTTTTGTTTAAATTAAAGAGCAGCGCGCAATAACAGTTAACGCTTAAATTATATTGGACTTTATAAACATTGGGGTAAAAATAGATGTAATTATTTAAGCATTTTAGTTAGTAGTAAAATCAGCTCAATAAATTTAGACAATATATTGTATGATTTCAATAAAGTTTTTAACATATAAATTTTCATAATTTTCTCGACAAAAAATATTAACGATAATTAAAAATTATTTTCAATGTGACCAAATCACTACTTTTAAATTTAACATAAGCTTCAGATTCGAACGGTTTTGTATGGCTAAATTTGATCGTATAAATTGAAATGTTCATCACTCAAATGCCAAGCGTAATTTTTTTTGGAGGCATTTCAATACAAATGATTGATGGGATTAAAATAATGACTTAATTATTTGAAAATCGTAATGTTATAGAAGTTAATTTTGGCCGGAATTAAAGTCGTAATTTTCTTTACCACTACACACCTGATATTAGCTGCGCCTCGCTCCTTATTGTGCCTTAATTTCAAATTATTTCAGAAATGTAAAGGAAGTTCAACAAACTGATTACAAAATACATTAATAATGCAAGCCTATATTGCACCAATGTAATTATTCCTTTGTAATCTTTTTCTCTATTTTATTTTTTTTTTTTCAAGTAGTACGGTTAGAATTTAGAAACAAAAAAATTTATATCATTTGTTTTCTTATTAATATAGTAAAATGAATCAAAAGCAAAATTTCATGATAGTCAATACTATGTCTGTATGTCGATCTGCCGGCAAAATAGCTTGTCGACAAAATAGGGATTCATTACAATGGTTGGTTTTGGAAATGTGATGTCGGTAAAACAAGTGTCGGTAAATGATTTGTTAATTCCGGTAGAAATTATGCGAAGTAACAAACTAACGCTAAAATTTTTTTTATGGGACCGCGGTCCAGACCACAGTCCTATCACCCCATTCGACCGATCGGTCCCGGTCCTCGGTCCGGGTCGGATAGTCTTACATGAATAATTAATAAAATGCGATAATTTCCCTTTCCGTTTTCATAAAATAATAAATTATTTTGTCATAGAAATTCACCAAAAACCCACTTTCAAACTTTATTTCTCTAATAAAAATTCATGGAATTCATGAATTCACTTTCCAAAAAAATATAAAATAAAATAAATAAAAATGAAATGAGATTTGCGAGTTTCATCAATAAATTAACCCGATTTCAACACTGTAAAGCTACATCAATGGAAACTTCAATTAATTATTAATGAGATCCGCAGACCTGAAACAATTATTCTAGTAAAATTTTGAACTTATATAATTCTTTTTGTATAAACTACTAACTTTGATCAACGTGATTACGTAACTAATTATTTCTAAACAAGAGGTCATTTTCATGAGGGAGTTTGACATGCTTTTAAAAAAAAATGACCTCAATTTATAAATATACAACTCTCTTTTATAAATAAGCTTCGTTAAAATAAATAATTTTTTAAAATCTAGCTTTTTCAAATGATGATGTTTTCTTGCCTGGGGTCTTTTTTTCAAATGTCACATGATGTACAATATATGGACTAATCAGATTTTTTTTAACTTAGCGAATTTTGATTGGCTAAACTTAAAATTTTATCGCAAAAGATATTTAAAAAACAAATTTTTGCAAATATATTTATTCAAAATAATCTTATCTAATGAAATTTTATTCGCAAATATTAAAATTTAAGTCACACATTTACGATTTTAAAGAAAAAAATCACTGTATTCAATGAAGTGATACAAATAAAAGAAACAATAGCAATAAATAAAAAGATAAGTATATTACAATGATCAAGAAGAAGAATGCTAATAAAAAATAAATATGGAGTAATGGAAAGTAATAGAAGATGAAAGGGAGTAAAAAAGAGTAGTGAGGAGTAATAGGCAACAAAAAGGAGAAATATGGTATGATAGTAGATGAAGAGGAGAGATGGGAGATGAAAGGAGTGATGAGAAGATGAAGAGAAATGATGGGAGATGAAAAGGAGTGATGGGAAACGAAAAGGAGCGATCAGAAGATGAAGAGGAGTAATGGGATACGAAAAGGAATGATAGGAGACGAAAGGAGTGATGGGAGACGAAGAGGGGTGATGGGAGACGAAAAGAAATGATGGGAAGTAGAGTTTGGATCCGTTATCCGTATTTTTCGGATATCCAAAACTATCCGCGGATTTAAATCCGTCAAATCCGGATAGTGATTTATCCGGATATTTATCCAGATATCTGGATATTATCCGCTTATCCACATTATCCGACAGATATCCGGATATCCATTGGATATCCGATCGTTTTTTTTTATTTTTCACCTAACCTGTGTATCAAATTATATCCGAATATTTAAGGATGATTTGCAAGTGATACAAATCACATGAATTAATTTGATTATCGATCTTTCATCCTTGATGCATTTGCGTTACTAATTTGAAGTACAAAAAGGGGCAAAAGGGGCTAAATTACAACGCGTTCTTTTCACATTTAATAACGCGTTCTTCAAATTATCATAATTCATATGACCTTTTGCGCAGTAACTAACAACTAAGAGAAAGTTCAGATATGGGAAAAAAGAGGGTCAGAACTAGAAAGAATAAAAAAAGTGATAAAACGACCAATATAACAGAAGAAGTAGAAAGGATAGAACATGATTTACAAGATTTGACTTTAGGTGATACCATTGAGAGAAATGAAAATGAACCACAAATTCAAGCTAATGGTATTATAGAATTAGATGAAAATGAGGATACTATAGATCCTAATAATACAAATATTACAGAACCAGATAATGTGGAAACAGATATCAGACAAGAAGATAACACAATTCAATTAACTAATAATCGAAATAGTTTTATTTGGAATTATTTAGAAAAATTATCTCCATTAGGAAAACATAAGAAACGTGCCAGGTGTCTTGTACCAGTTATTGGTCCTGAAGGTTATGAGCAGCCATGTGGACATGTAATGGGAACGGATGGTAGTACAGGAAATTTTATTTATCATTTAACAAAACATCGTATAACACGTGATACTGGAGAGATCACAAGATATTCAAAATTACAATGAGATTCAATACAAGATGGCTAATGATAATCCTGTTAAAAAAGATCGATTGGATAAAAAATATGTTGGAATTATCATAAATGATAATCAACCATTAAGCATCCGAGATGATGAAGGGTTTCAGGAATTTGTAGAAGAATTAAACCCTTTTTACGAATTACCAAGTGACAAAAAAGTGAAGGAACTGTTAGTAAAAGGCTATAATTATTGCAAGCAAGAAATTATTCGTTTACTTGAACAAGGTGTTGCTTCTTGCTCCCTAACCTTAGACCTCTGGACATCAAGAAGTCGAGCTGGTTATCTGGGTGTAACTTGTTCATTTGTAAATAATCAATTTGAACTTCATGAAACTATTTTGTCAATTAAATATCTAAAATATCCACATACTAGTGTTATTATTGTTGATTGCCTCACTCAAATAATCCAAGAATGGAACCTAAATGGAAAAGTTTTTACAATTACCACTGATAATGGAAGTAATGTTGTGAAAGCCGGAAAAATACTTAAAGATCATAATAATATTACACGTATTCCTTGCACAGCCCATACACTACAACTTGTTGTTGGAAAAGGCCTTCTTCCAGCTGAAAGATTAGTTGCAAGAGCAAAACGTCTAATTAGTTTTTTTACTACACCAAAACAAACTGAAAGATTAATTGAAGCTCAAAAAAATTTGAGAAGTATCCAACAAGAGGTAAAATTTTTGTATTAAAATTGTTGTACCAATGGATATTTTCATTGTTTTTTAATTTAATTTGTTAAATTTATTAATTTAGGATTTAAGTGAGAATGATCATTACCTTTGGGTTATTTCAGATATAAGCACACGATGGAACTCAACTTTCCTTGCATGGAAGCGACTAGAAAAAATCCATGATTGTATTGATATAATGACAATAACTATGTCTAGAGATTCAGATCCTATGACACAAAAAGATGGCCAAAGACTTAGTAAAATTAATCTTAGTAATGATGAATGGATTGCAATCAAACAACTGATTGATGTACTAGAGCCTTTTGCGTCAGCAACTAAACTTCTTGAGGGAAGCAAATATGCAACAATAAGTTTTATGAATGATGTAATTACAGCAATTAAGAATGGAGTTCAAAGTACTCAAAATGTGGAGCCTAATATTGATTTCACTTATCCTACTACAGTCTTTGATGATGATATTGGTATTGAGGATCCTGATGATGATGACGAAGTTGATGATCATCCAAAACGGCGAAAATTTTTAATAAATACTCCACAAGACTGTAAAGATTTAACTGAAAAGGTTAAACTGGCTTTACATACAGCAATAAACCATTATTGGATTGTAACTCAAAATGAAGGGATGATAGCTACACTCTTAGACCCTAGATGCAAATCTCTTAATTTTGCAAATGAATCACAAAAGAACCAAACAAAAGCTCTTTTCAGAGAAATTTATAATGAAAAAGGCAAGAATTAAGTACAATTCAGCAACAACGATCATTATCACCTGATAATACTATTAATTCACTTCTCCAGGATATATTTGCCAATCGTCATCGTCATGAAAGGCAAGATGAAATTGATGAATATATGATGATTGAAGAAATTGATGTCAGCACTTGCCCATTCAAATGGTGGGCATCACAAGAATCACGGTTTCCAATTTTGTCACAATTGGCAAAAAAGTATTTGGCTATCCCGGCGACATCTGAGCATTTGTTCTCTGATGCAGGAAATGTTATGACGGTTAAGCGTATCAATTTATCACCTACCACTTTTGAGCATTTAATTTTTTGCAAATGAAATTGGCATTTGATTGGTAGGATTTTTCCAGAATAATTACAATTAGGTATATCGTTAGTTTAAATGTAAATCAAGAATGAAGCAAATTAATTAGTTGAATTTTTAAATCAATAAAAATTTGCTTAGTAGGGTATTATGCAAATAAAATTTTACAAATATTAAATTCGTTTTTTTCATTTATTATTTTTAATTATATAAGTATAAAGAAATACAATTATAAATACAGAAAAAAATTAAAAAAAAATGATTAATTCTTCTGATCGGCCAGTTACTTTGATGGCTTAGATTCTCCATCAAATTATCCACTAATCTAAGTTTTTTTTTTATAGAAAACACTCATTTTTACCAAAAATTACCAAAAAAAAGTGTAACAACTATAAGAAAAAATACTTTAGCTTATAAAAAACCGTTTCTAATTTTATATTATAAAAAAGGATCTACCGGTGGTTATCGGACAATCCATTAAATTGCCCGGCTGATCTTGCATTTTTAACAAAAGTAATTGAATCACTCTTTTCATAAATAACAATAGTAAAGTAAGATGCAGTCATGCACGCCCTTTTATTTTGCCAAACTCATTATTTATTAATGAAAAATTTTTCTTCCGTTAACACTTGTTCCTAGTCTATTTTTTTATCGATAACTTAATTTATACAGTTCATTCTTGTATCACTAGAAATATTAATGTACAATATACTTACTAATTACTTCGGATATCCTGGATAATGCAGATATCCGGATATTATCCGGATAATCCGGATAAATTATCCGTCTATCCGGATTGAAAGGATAAACTCAAAAACAGATATCCGGATTAACGGATCCAGACTCTAATGGGAAGATGGAGAGAAGTAAAAATTTATTAAAATTGTAAAATTTAATAAAAAATTTTCCAATAAATTTTCAATCAATTTTTTATAAAAAAAAAGATCTCTAATGAAATTTCTTTATTAAAAAAAAAATTCAAGCCAAAATTCTTGATATATTTATTAAAAAAAAAAACAAAATTTTCTATTAAGATTTCCAAACAAAATTCTCCATCAAAAAAATAAAAAAATTTTTCACAAACAATTCTCTAATGAAATTCTCAATCAAAAAAAAATATCCCCGATTAAAGAAAAATTCAAGATTCTTACCACCTATTAAAAAAAATTCTCAAAAGAATTACTGTATCAAAAAAAAAAACTCCTCTCCTATTAAGAAAGAAAAAAAAATTCTTAGCGAAATCTATTAAGAAAAATTCTTTAATGAAATTCTCTATCAAAGACAATCTCCCGTTTAAAAAAAATTCTCTAATAAAATTCTCCGTCAAAACTTCCACCTACTAAAAAAAAAATTCCCAAAAGAAATTCTTTATCAAGGAAAACTCCCTCCTATTAAAAAAATTTTCTGACGAAATTATCTATAAAAAAAAATCTTCCCCATTAAAAAAAATCTTCAAATAATTTTCTACAAAAAAAATTCTCAATGAATTCTCTATCAAAAAAAAAAAAAAATTTTTCGTGTAAAATTTAAAAAAAATTTATTTTAAAACAAGAAATGAAATATAAGATAGAAATGAAATAAAAAAAAAAAAAAATTAAAAATTTTAATTAAAATTAATAAAAAAAAATGTTTTTTTTAATTAAAAATGTCAAAATTGACATCTATATAATTAAAAAATTTAAAAAATTGTTTTTTTAATTAAAAATGTCTAATTTGACATTTTTAATTAAGATAAATAAAAAAAAAAGTGTTTTTTTTAATTAAAAACATCAAACTTTGACGTTTTTAATTATTAATTAAAATAAAAAAAAAAATAATGTTTTTTAATTTAAAATGTTGAACTTTATGTTTTTTAATTGAAAAAAAAAAATTTAATGATCAACGAAATTAAATTTTACTACAAAACTCTATAATTTGATGGCTAAATTTAACGTAACATGAAAGTGCCACAGAATTGCAATTTTACCAAAATTGATGATGATCATGCCCATATTTTGATAACAACAACGTCAATGTTTTAGGTCAAAAATAAGGATCGGCAAAATTATATTCTAAAATTCATCGATCAACAAAATTATTTTCTAAATACAGTATATTTATCATAATTTCTATAGTGGTGTCAAAGTGGTGTCAAAAATAACCAATAAATGATTATTTCCCAAAATTACTGCATATTAAGGAAAACCGGTTTCCGTAATGTATGCAGTAGAAAATCGAATTAGGTGGTCCGTTATTTTTGCAAATAGCTGTAAAAGGTTGATCGTTCGTAATGATCTTCCATAAAAATATTTCTCAACCAATAAATGTTATATCCTCATCCTCAATTCCCTCATTATTGATAACCAATTTCCCGAAGTAATAAAATCATAAAACTATTCCTCGAAATAGTACAAAGAACTATACACTACTAAACATTGTATATGAATCAGTTTAGCCTCATGATCCAGGAGGTTTTTATATCAATAATTCGTAGGTTATATTATATACCTACTATAAATATATTGCTGCGGTTTATAATTAATAAATGCCTTGGAATGATAAAGACCGATCGGTAACATCCCTATCGTCAAGTAAATGTAAATCACGTTATCGGATAATAACTTATTAGACAAGAATAAGAACAAGAATAATTTATTTAAATTGTTTATTTTTCATCAGTCATTAAGAAATAAAAATATCAATAAAAGAAAATTTTCTTTTATCCTTTAAATGGGGAGATGATGCTTCATACCTTAATTTGTTTTTAATTGTCCTTTTACTGTATATTTGATAAGTAATTCAATTTCATTATCTGTTACAAATAAAATAAAATTTATTCTTTATTATAGTAATGTTTCTTTTCCTTAAGAATATGATAAGGATTAAAATATTAAAATCGATCGATCAATTAATTGAAATGCGATGACCGTGTCCATTATTTAATTATAAAAGATCAATAATGAGAAATTTATAAGTAATATTATGTAATATGATTTCAATTGATGTCATAATTCCTCAGAATAAAAATTACATATAGCGTTTTATTAGAAGTATTGATATAGTATACACGCGAAATCATTAAATATTAATTGTGCATAATCAAAATAAAAGGATGATAAAAATGAAACAATATTTTACGTAAAAATTAAATTAATTATTGAAAAGAAAAGAAATTTCTTACTCCCATATTAGAAGTGCAAAACTTTACGACGTAACTGCCGTAACAAAGTTACGTCAATAACGTCATTGCAGATGCTCACATAGAAATTTTATAATAGTTTATATAATATCGAGCTACGTCACGAGTTACAACCTTTCATTGACTTAACTGTTAATGAATAAAGTACGTATGAATAATAAATCAAAAAATGAGTCATTTTCGTCATATTCAAGAAAATACGTCATGCACATATGATATATTCGTATTTGAAAATCTTGAAAAAAAGTTAAACTGTTCCACAACGAATTTTTTTTTTTTTAAAATGAACGGACACAATCTAATGTGGTAATCTTCCGTCATTACTCTAATCACAATTATGTTCTTTTGATTAATACTATATAGGTTTTATTAACAACCCATTTCTTGATCGTGTATGAATGAATAAAATTGGAAAAGAAATTATTTACTAAGGTCAACCTCATGTAAAGTTCATTATATGATCGACATCGGAAATTCTATTCCTTCACAACATTTTTAAACCACGATCGACAAAAAGGATCTGACTTAAGACAAAGAAGTATAGGGTTAGATCCTTTGTCGATCGGGTGATTTTTAATGAATTGGGATATTCTTTTGTGTAAGGATTATACTTTGTTTGCTATTTATAGAACCATTACTTCCAACATTTCATTGTTATAAAAAGTAAGCGTTGTGAAATTTTATGCATTGTAAATTACCTATATTAATTACATGCGGGAAATTTATTTTTCCTTTATCTATAGAAAAAAAGAATAATGGCATATTAAGTAATAACATAATACATAACTCCGATGAGGTGATTAGAATATTTAAGGTTATTATGAAATTTAAGATTATCATTAATTTACATGACATTTACAGTATTATAATACTAAATAAATAAACATAATTAAATAAATACGTGGATGAAATTCGTCAATTTTGTTTTTTTTTTTTAGGGGTTTAAGATTTTATGTTATATAATAATCTATTTTTAGGGTTCACTCACAAAATTTTGTAACTAGTAAATAAAAGACAAAAAAAAGCAATTCTAATAAACATGTAAAGCAATCATAAAATTTTAATTGGGCTTATTATCGGAATAAGAATTCCAAGTATATTATTACTTAATAAAGTCGTATAATATAATCGGTTAAAGACCAAATATAAAAACGTTGTAAACAATTGTATTTTTGTATTGCTAAAGTTCTATAAATATAAAAATGGAAAATTTTTTTACGGGTGGCCATTTAAAAGTTAGCCAGATTAAAATCCTTTACATCTATTAGAGATAGTTGATAAAATTATATTATCGGAATAGTAAACTTTTTTAGTTAGTTCAATTAATAATTTTGAACAACTTGTAATTCGATGATAATTAACATATGCATTGAAAAAATTTTTATATTAAAAGAAAAAATTTTCTGTCCCAAAACTCGGGATTATTTTCCGCCGATACCTTTTTATACTAATTATTCTTATTCAATTCTTAATACTAGTTTTAATTTATTTGGAATATTTTAAATGAAATACAGCTTTATTTATGATAATGCGATAAGACTATCCATTCAAAGAAGAATTGCCGAAAGATGAAGGGAGGCATCTCTCAACGAAAATAAATTGATTAAATAACTGAAAAGGTTTAGAGTTTCCTCTAAATACCAATAAAAGAAAAGAAAAGAAAAGAGAAACAATAATAATTGATAATAACAATAAACAATAAGCAATGATGCGCGTTCGGAAATGAATGATCTAAAATATTACGCGCTATCTAGAAATCTTTTATATCACTAAATCCGAAATTCCGAAATTTGTACAAATCATATTATTTAAGCAATACTTAAGCCATTAATTTATATTATATAATAATGTACATTCGGAACTGAATCCGTTCTCATTTTTATGAAATGATTTAAACATTTTTGGAATTTTGGATACGGTACGATGAATAGATAAAGAAAATAATATACATATTGTGTACAGTACATATAGTTATACAACCGGGAGAATTGCCACGTTCTGATTAAGAACTCTTAATTTTTCATTATAAAAGCAGTGCTTTTTTTCTGAGACCTTTTCATAACAAAAAACAAAAAATTCAAAAAAAAAAACAAAAAACAAAAAAAATAAAAAAACCCTCCTTATCGGTTTTCTGCTAAAAAAAATACAGAAAACAAAAAATGTTTCGAAATACCTAAATTTAATTATTCCTATTACATTAAATCAATAATTTCGATGTTTACACATGGATCTCTTTTCGATACTTTTATTTTAATACAAAATTTTTATTATTGCTGTTGCAATTTGTGATGTAAAACTTATCAATTTTTGTAAATTTTCTAAAGAAATTTGATTTTTCATATTCAATAATTTTTTTATTAATTAAATTTTTTGATGACATTATAATTGAGATTTTATTTATAGATTACATTATAAATTAAGTTTTTATTTATGTAGATTTTTTTGATTACATTATAAATTAAGTTTTTATTTATATAAGATTTTTGATGACATTCTAAATTAAGATATTGTTATGTAATTTATTTTTGATGGCATTATAATAAATTAATATTTTTTATTTATATTAAATTTTATCAATAAAAGTGTTCAATTAAAGTTAAGATTTTATTATTACAAGCAATCGCAAATATATTATGCATACGTTTACTATATATATTACAATATTTACACATTTTATTATTTGCTTGGCAAAAAAAATCGCGTTAAATACCTTTTGTGTTACATGGCACTTTTGTTCATTCGATACGGCTTAACCAAATTATTTCCACTTTTTTTTAAATGTTAATGACATGATAAAAAATGAAAATAAAATATTTGTATACATCATTCCGTAGGGAAAACCCAGCGCTATTATAGTAAATCTAAATTACATCTTTTTTTTATTTATAATTGATATATGCATTTCTTTATTAGGTATAATCTATAAAAATATAATTTTACAAACTGTTAAAAATAACCAGACCGTCATTTACTACACTATAAAAATTTATTCCGTGTTTTATTTTTATTCCATGTTATTCCCGTAAATGTATCATATTCACGCCTCAAAAACATGGAAATAATCTAAATTGCTTAGGTTGTATCATATTCACGGAGTTTTTACATAAATTACGAATAAATTTTTCACAGGTACTAATAATCATTATTAAATGTAGAAATATGAATTTTAATTTCTTTACTTTGTAACATTTTAACATTTTTTAATCCTAACTGATACGCGAAAATAAAATACTCCGGTGTTACGTTCAACCAACTTTTAACTATTTTAATATCGAATCAAAGAATTGCGTGCTCAATACTTACGAATTGTAAATTTATTATACGCGTAAATATTGATACTCTACTTGCATTATAGCTTAGTACCATTTAAGGGTTCCGTTCGCGCGTTTAATTACCATATTCCGTTAAATCCGAAATTTACTATTATCAGTTTTAAGCTAAACAAAAAAAAAATTTTTTTAATACGACAAATAAATTTTTTTTAAAGTTTAAAAAAATTCTAATATATCTAATATTAGCTTCAACTCCGATCCCTTATAAAACAATTTTAGATAAATCAAAATGTAAATCCCCAACAGATGGCGTTCATCACAAAAAACTTTTTTTTTTTCATCTTGATATTACGTACAGGATTTACCATAAAAAAGAGACAGCAAAACTTTATGGGCATAATTTTATCCTTTCTTTTAGAATACTGAATCAACTTTAATAAATTAATTAATCCACGAAAGGGAAAATTTGTTTTTTTTTAAGATCCGTTATTAGTCTGTATTCCATTTTCGGAAATTCTGATTCGGGTGTATTTCGGAGTCACAAATCCGAATCGGGATTAACCCTTTCAATTTTTTTTTTATAAAAAGTTTATCTTTTAAAAAAATCATTTTGTGGCACACTTGGCACACCGCCACATCACATTACGGATGTGGTTTATCCGATTTTATATGCAACTTTTATATGCGACGCGCTATCGATTATAATATAAATAATTACCGATTAACCGATTATTAAAATAAAGTAAAATAATTGAAGCGTTCTTATCGCTTCTTCAAGAATTTGTTATATAAAGCACTGATGAAGAACGATCCTGAAAGATTTATCTCCAAAAAAATTAATATTTTCTACTCCTTATCAAATATGGGTTTTTACATTCCTTACACTAATTCCATGCCCATTAACACTCTAAACGTAGGAATATAATCCTTTTTCGACGAAAAAATCTAAAAAAAACCAAAAAAAAAAAATCGATCAAAATTTTAAAAATAACCTTACAAACCAATATTCCCTAAACATGTGGGCTCCCACTAACACTTTATCGTACGCGTACTCCTTTCTTTCGTCGAAAAAAAAAAAAATCGTTACAAACTTCTCGGATTTTTTAGAAAAAAAAAAAACTTAACGTTAAGTTTTTATCGAATATTATTAAAGTTGAATTATTTTTTTGTATCGATTAAAATTCTTTTTGATCGTTTGATCGTCTCTATTTTTTTTTTTTTTTTTTTAATCAAATTTTTATTCGCTAAATTTTTGGCAATTTTCGATTTTATTTACTTTTCTAGAAAATAATTTAACAAAATCGCTTATTTCTTTACAATTTACCCTTTTAACAAATGATAATTATGATAATCATTGTGATTTTTGATGACATTATGATAGATTTAAGATTTTCTTACTTTTTTTTTTTTTATGAATCAATTTTATTTTATTTTTTCTATTCTTTTTTTTTTCTATTATTTTTTTTTTATTATTTTTTTTCTATTATTTTTTTTCTATTATTTTTTTTCTATTTTATTTTTCTATTTTTTCTATTTTGTTTTATTTTATTTTATTTTGATTTTGTTATATCTGATTTTATTAATAAAAGTGCACGGTTATCACGTTTAAATGATTTTTCTTACAAAAGGGTTATGCAGGGGTGTGGCGCAAATTACAATAAGTATATATTTATCAATAAGTATATATTAGGGAAAATGTATTAATGTCACGTGACTTATTACATTGTCAAAAAAATTTACTTATGCAAGGGGGCGTTGGGGCCTCTCCGACAATATATTATGATCTTACATTTTGATCTCTATTCATTTTCCCACTTAAGTAATG
This sequence comes from Oehlia diaphana, assembly GCA_003833135.1. NCBI lineage: Eukaryota > Fungi > Glomeromycota > Glomeromycetes > Glomerales > Glomeraceae > Oehlia > Oehlia diaphana. The sequence goes on along the minus strand of QZLH01000213.1, from coordinate 26,623 downwards.
ATTAATAAGTAAGAAAAACTTTTTAAAAGTTCTAAAATAAGTATCTGATACATACAGTATAACAGATAATATAAACCGGTAATATATGCTGCGGAAAGTGGCGCAATTATATGAGAGACTTATGAACCGAATTCTTTTGCATTCTTTGTTTACTAAACCTCTTTTTATTGTAATCATTGTAATCATTGTAACAAAATGACTTTTTTTTTCTTTAATCAGACTATGAATTACACTAGTACTTGGATATTATAGACCGACAAATTTGATCATCATAATAAGAAAATCTGTACAACTCTACTTTTAAAGTAATTTCGTAATTGAGTAAATATTGTAAAATATTATTTAATTCGAAATCCAAGACGAAATAAGCGAATGCCCAAACGTGTATCAGTTTTTATGTAGTAATTTATTAAATAAGTACGACATTATTTAATAAAAAAGAGACCAATCCGTCTACTAATTGAACTAATGAAAGTATGAAACGCAATATTTAGTTAAGTATAATATGACACACCGCAAAAAAAGCAGCAATTTATTATTTTTATTCGTCGAAAAATAACGTATGATTGATTTTACGGTTGATACCGGGTCAGAATATTAATAATTTTCTCTTATCATGGATAAATTGGATAAATTTGATAAATTCACGCGTGAAAAGGTAACCATTGATATAGTTGTCGATTAAAGCAATTAAAGAACCAATTGAATAAATGATCATTTCATATTTATTTATTGTAAAATATTTAATTTATTTAATTGTCAACAAATTCATTAAGTCATAATTGGTTAATAGCATTTATTTATGTGTGATTTTTATTTTATCTTTTACGTCATAACATATATGACGCGCGAAGATATAATCGGCAAAAAGTCCGATATTACATTACGAAAATGATTCTAGATTGATAAATTAATGTTTATATTATAAAAATAGTTAAAACCTTATGAAATATGCATGTCATATAATGCATATATAGTTATATACCACGAGTAAACGAAATACGGAAATAGATAAAGGGGTTCTAAGATAATCTATGAAAAAAAAATGGATATACCGAATGATCGAGAATTAAAAAATAAAAATAAAAATAATTAAATGAGATATTTTTTGATTAGCTACGAAAGGCATTTTACTTTTACCGTTGTGTCCCAATTTCGGAAGTTTATATGAATAGAATAGTGGAATTTAATAAACCCGGTTGGAATATTTGTTCATTAATCTTTTTTTGTTTATTATTTCGTTCATGTCACTTTTAATTATTTTATTTTTAAAACACATAAAACACATGTAAATTATATGACGAATGCTATGAAAAAAAAAAATAGATTTATATTATTTATGGCTTGTGGGTAATATTGGGTCAAGTTGTAACGTATCACGAACAGGAGTATTCATGTATGCTTAACGCGTATTAGAACGAATGATTTTCAATATTTAAAATTTGCTTTTGTTAAATTATGACATATTTCTAAGTTAACCCAAGATAATTTAATCACTATTCTACATATAGTATTGAAGAGCTTCTTAATGAAGGCCATTAAATCGATTTACATTATTAAATCTTTCTTATTTTTTTTTTTATGAACTAAACTAAACTCGTTACTTTTGTTTCATGAAAAAAGGAAAAAAAAATTTTTTTCTATGATTAATTATTATTATAGTAAATATATTACATCATTAAAATTTTTATCCAACGACTTGTTTTTATAATTTTAGTTTTTGAATTATTTTAACTAGGAAATAGGTATAGAATCAATTGATTCGCCATTTTTAATTACTAAATAGAGAAAAAACCGAATGATCGCCCAATATAGTAGTAGCTATTAGAATTAACTTTATTTGACAAAATTGTCGTTATTGTTCTTTTAATAATATTGAATATTTTTCGGAGTTAAAAAACCTTTTTGCCATCATTTTTCATTTAATTATGATACAATTAATACATAATAATGAAAAAAATTCTAGGTTAGAATGGCTAATGGAGAACTTTTGATTTATAATTTACTGCGCCTGCGGCTAAAATTGATTGTCGCACAAATTGTGACGATTGTGACGAATGTGACGTACCATTTTATAATGATTTATCGAATTAGGATTTATTAAACGAAAAATTTTTTTTTTTTCTTTTTAATTTCTAAAAAAAATTAGTGAGAAATAATATCATCTGGTAATAGTACATTAGTAATCGATTGTTTTTACTAAATAGAAAGTCTTCTTTTACAAAAATGGATGAATCATTTAAGAACTTTATTACATTTGTTGCGTCGTTAATCAACATACTTATTGTTTATTTTGTGATTATTAGCGTTACATAGCCGCATTATTAAACGCGATAGCTAATTATAACTCACCGAATGTGAGATTATGCGGGAATTTTGAATTTTAACTTAATCAATCTTTGAATGAATTTTAAAAGGAAATAATGCATTAGAATTAAGTAGTTTATAAATGAAACATTTCTTATTTATAATTCATTCGTCCAATCCAAGTTAGTGGTGTTAATAAAAGTCTAGATTAAAAAGAAGTTTCTATTTTGTAAACTTAAAATTTTGGATTTAGTTCCGATTCCGCTATCGTTTGTACCTTTAGCCGTTAGCCGTTGGTTGTTAGTCATATTCTAATTCAAGATAATATTATGATTATATTATTGTTCTTCTTTAATGAAACTTTACAAGAACTCTACTTAAAAAAACTGGTTTTTCAAGTTAGATTACAGGTGATATATAATTATAACTTTAACAAAATATATCGAGATAGATGGATAATTTTAAATTACGCGTAAAATAAACGATAAGTCAATAACCGATTATATTGTCATTTTAAAAAGATGTATTTTTCTTATTAAACTATTTAGGAAAATATTATACCATATCCGTTAAATTTGTGGTGATTAATTAGATGAATGCCAAGACGCTAAGGCATTCGATAATAATAAATAAATAATGTAGATAAATAAATTATTAGAGTTTATTTGTATATATATATTTTTTTATTACAAAAAGAATTTCAAGATTAAGCATGATCGATTTTTTCTCTTTAGAGTTTTCCATCTATTTCAAATGAATGAATTACAAGAAAAAAGTAATCATTGTTTTGGTGATTATAGAACGTTGTTTTGATTGCAAGATAACAATAATTAGTAAATTTGTTAGCCGTATATGGATATAATTAAAATAATAAAGTTTCATTTATAAACTTTAGTTGTTGTAGAATATATATGTACAGTATATAAATATATAAATATATATATATGTACTGTATATAGTACAATATATGAAAAAAAAAATTATTTTATTTAATAAAAAATTATGTTTTATTACTTTTAGATTTCTAAGTTATTATAATTTGGGCTGAAAATAATCATCATGATAATTAATTTATGCATTAATTAATAATGGGTATTAGAGTAACGCAATTTTTTATTTATATAGGGATTATTATAGAACGATCATCTCTCTATATGGTAAATTAATTCTCGGAGAATTTTTTCTTTCAATGACTTTTTTAAAATGCCAAATTTTTGAAAGACAAAACATATGGTATCAACGTATCAACAATATGCATAATTATAAACAATGATTTATGAAATAGTTTTCTATAAAAAACATGTGTTTATATTAAATACTAAATTCGGAATATAGTTAAATCATCTTTTTAAAAATATATTTTTTTTTTAATTTAAAAAAAAAAAAAAAATCTTCGTATGCTTGCTTGTATTCCATTTTTAGTGAAAATATAATAATTTTGTATTGAAATTGAATACATTATTAAAATATTTTATTTTTTTCTAATTTTAAAAAATATAAATTTTGATCATCTGCGTTTAATAATAAAATGGTCACATGATTCATTAGCAAGCATCACTCAGTTATAATACTATATACAATACATTTCAAATTTCAAATTCAATCCCTTGAAATAATTTTTCGACCGTAAGTAATTTTCCATACATTTAATGAATAGGCGTATACGTTAGTTAGTACTAGTTACTAAAATTCAAAATCTTCCATATTATCACGTGATATTTCTAAAACTTTGTTTCCCGTTCTTGATTGGTATACCGTATTAATTTTTCAGTTAAATTTAGCAGTTATTTTATTTTTTTGCCATTCAGATTATAATTAGTAACTTTACGTTCAAATATTTCGGCATAGGTTATAATCTGTACCCCCCCCCCATGTAAATAAATTCTCTTAGGTATAAGAGCCTATGCAGTATTCCTGGATCTTTAATGGAGGAATAGGTTAGCGCAGTACTAAGTAAACAATAACAGATAACAGTTAACGTATTAAATGTCACTTTATCCAATAGATTACGAGGATGAAATAATAATGTAAGAATATGTACATACAACATACGTCAATAGAAAATATTTTTTTGTAATACTAAGTACTAAAGATTAACAGGTATTTATTTGAGTATATGCATGGGTAGAAAATCAAATCAAATTAACAAGAAAAAAAAAAAAATAATAGATCTGCAGAAGAAAATTGTTGTTAGTCAAACTTTAATTTGTTGTTATCAAAATTTGGTCCCTGCACATCTGATTCATTGTTTGATTGTGTGTAACAACTTTGAATAAGTAATTCAATTTCCATTTATTTTTCATTACCTATTACAAAATTATTCTCTTTATTTTAATTTAGATGACTATAATTATAGTAATACTTTTTCTCATGATAATACGATCGATATAAGGCTTAAAATCGATCGATCAATTTATTACATATTTGTTTAGTATTATATGTATTAAAAAAAATGCTTTAATTGTTTTTATCTTAAATTGGTAGATTTATAATCCATTTCTTGATCTTGTATGGATGAATAAACATGGGAAAATTCATTTCTTTAATCGTGTATGAACGTGAAAATCCATTTCTTGATCGTGTATGAATGAATAAAAATAGGAAAATCCATTTCTTGATACGTGTATGAATGAACTAAAAATAGGAAAATGACATGTAAATCAATCTGATTTCGTCATCATATGATCGATATCGAAATTCAATTTTTCCACATCATTTTAAATGAATTGGGCTATATATATATATTTTTTTTTTTTCAGATATTTTAAAGATTTTTATACTTGTTTATCATTTATGAAACCATTGATTCCATACATTTGTGAAATGTTCGCATGGTTTTCAATATAAATTACTTTATTGATTAAATGTGGAAGAATTTTATTTATAAAATATTGAAATTCGGAGAGAGAATAATATTAACATAATCCGACACGAATAAAAAAAATTATTGAGATTCATTCTATTATTAAAATTCCGATTTATTTAAATGGAAAATCAACTTTTACATATTTAGTTTAGATTATTTAAGGTTATTTACTCTATGTACCGTTTATTTACTACATGGGTTACAAACATGATATTGTACTATATTGTACGAGAAAATACATATCCTAGAAATTTGGATATTAAAAAAATATACTAGATTATTTAAATTAAAGCAGGGTATTACTAGTACTTTTATATTTATTTATTTATGTATAATATCGAGTTTATATGTATCATATTCACAGAAATTACGGATAAAATTTTTTACAGGGATAATGTATTCCACCAGAAGACAATGTTTAGCGTTTATTATCATTTTTTTAGTAATAAAAAAAAATTTACATAATAGTCTAGCATCGTTTGGGTCCGCAAAGAAAAAAAAAATTCGACATAAAATTAGATTAATAACATTGTCACGGAAATAACATGGAATAAAAAAAAAAACGAAATAAATTTTTTATGGAGTATCTTTAATATCTCGCATTTCTCGCATTTTTAGATTAATTTATAAAGATTTGAACATTTTAGAATCTGAATACGGTACGTAAGTAGTGTTCAGTAACTATGACAAATTCGAAGTTAAAATTCAAAACATCAGAAATCAAAAAAAAAAAAACAAAACCTCCATATCGTTTAAATTCGGTTTCTTATATGTTGTAAAATACAGATTACAGAAAGCAAAAAAAAAATACTCCGAAAAACATCTATGCTTAATCCTTCCTATTACATTAAATCAGCAAAAGATCATAAAATTTTAGAAGCGTCATGAGAATGAACGAATTTTTATTCGATAATCTTGTGTCGTAAAACTTACCAATTTTTGTAAAATTTCTAAAGAAATTTGATATTTCATATTTGGGTGACATGTTTAATTAAGATTTTATTTATATAAATTTTATCTTTTTTTTTTACGATACAATAAAATTTATTACAGAATGTGTTCATTTAAAATTAAGAAAACAACAAGATACTTAGGTGAATACAATTGTTGTTCATTTTCATGGGTTTCAACAAAGTTACTTGTCTATACGCGAGTTGTCTGGTTGTTTCGCGTTTCTTTAGTTGTAAAAAAAAACGATTTTTATGAATAAGTTTCTGAAAATGCGGATACCATACAATCGGCATATACAAGAATTTAGATTTTTTACACACGAGATGGATTATTTTAGCACTCCCTATAAAAAAATTTTTCAGAGAAATGATCACATGTCGAAGTTTCTTTGAAATCAAAACTAGAAAAATTTATAATTTATCGGAGTTTTTTTCCCCTCATGCATACGTTTACTACGTACAATCCTATATTACAATAATATTCCCTATAAAAAATTTTATCCGTAAAAACTCCGTAAAAATGAGCCTTTCATGGATCCATTCACAGAAAATGTAAATAATTTGATAAATTCCGTGATATAAGGCCATTCATTCCGGAAATATGAGCCTTTTACGGAAAAAAGATGGAATATAAAAAACGGATCGACTTTTTTTATAAGGATTATATACACGCCAATTGGTGTAGACCATTTTAAATTTTATTTTTTTTTATATAAAAACTTAATTTATAATGTTTATATTAATAATATGCAATAAAAATGTAAGCATCATTTGTAATGGAACATGCTTGTCAGCAGCGTTATATTAATCTAAACACATTTTATTTTATTATAATATATAAACTTATCACAGGTTTTACAGGTTTTTTATTATAATTGATACATGCATCTCTTTATTAAATACAGTTATATTCTATAACAATCTATTAGAAATACCAGACCGTGAACCTGAATCATTTATTAAATGTAACAAAGATGAATTCTAAATTCTGTACTATGTAACATTTTTTTTTATTCTTAACCTATACGCGTAAATAAAATACTCCAGTTAACTCCGGTGGTGTTACGTTCAAACTACTTTTATACTATTTTAATCTTGAATCAAAGAATTGCGTGCTCAATATATAACGAACTATGGTATTTATACTTTAAGGATTTTATTCGCGCGTTCAGTAACTATATTCCGCTAAATCCGAAATTTCATATTTTTAATTTTAAATAAATTAATCAAAAAAAAAAAAAAAAATTTTTTTTTTAATATGGCAAATAAATTTATTTAAGGTTTAAAAAAAAAAATTTTTTTTAATATTGTATTATATAACTTTACTCCTTACCCCTTATAAAACAATTTTAGATAAATCAAAAAAAATGAATAGCCCCAATAGATGATGTTTCATCACCATGATATTTACTTATTTATGTATAGGAATTACTCCATAAAAATGACATCAAAAACCGTATGTGCATATTTTATAATACTGATATCATATTAACTTTAATAAATTAATTAGCCCATGAAAGGAAAATCATATGTTTCTTGTTAAAAATCGTTAAGTTGTATTCCATTTTCGGATTACATATTCTGATGCACGGTAAAATCTGGTATTCGGAACCACAAATCCGGGATCATTTTTTTTTTTCAATTTTTTTTTTTTTTTATAAAAAGTTTTAATAACTTTAATTTATACATTATATATATTTATATGGTAATAAAAAAAAAATATTGTGTGGCACACTATATATTACGGATGAGGTTTTACCCGATTTTATACAGTATTTAGTATTATGCACAATGCGACGCGTTATCTCTTATACAAATAATTTGTGCCGATTATTAAAATAAAGTAAAATAAGCGTTCCTGTCATTTCTTCAAGAATTTGTTATATAAAGCATCGATCAAGAACGAGTGTGAAAGCATTATCTCCAAAAAAATTTACTCCTTTTAAATATGGGTTCTTACAGTCCTTACACTTTAATTCCTTACCCATTAAACACTTTACATGAACCTTTTTCGATGGAAAAAAAAATCCAAATCAATCAAAATTCCCTTTTAAACATATGGGCTCTTACTGATAATGTTATAGACTTTAGAGTCCTTACTCACTAAAACACCTTACCGTGAATAAATCCTTTTTTTTTCGTCGAAAAAAATCTCCAAATCGTTTAAACTTGCTCGATTTTTTCGAATAAAAAATCCAATTCGTTAAAAACAAAAATCTAAAGTGCATTAACAATTATTATCATTGTTATTAACGTCGTTACTTAAGATGTATCGATCATAATCGTTTGATCGTCATTAGATTTTTTTTTTTTATTTTTTTTTATCAGATTTTTATCGTAAATTTTTAACAATTTCTTCGTTCTTATTTACTTTACTTGAAAAAAATTTAACACAATCTTCTGTTTCTTTGCAATCTTTAATCTATCGACCAATCAATCCTTTTTTAATTGTGATTTTTGATGACATTATGACAGTTTTTTTTTAAGATTTCATTATGAATAATTTTTTAAGATTTTTGTTATTTTATGATTGTTTTATTTTTTTATTTTTTTTTTTATTTTTTTATTTTGTCTTATTTTGTTTTATTTCATTCTCAATTTGATATAATAAAGTGCACAATTTATCAAATATTTTTTTTTTTTACCTACAAAGGTCATGCAGGGGTGTGGCGTAAGTTTAGTATGTATACTAAATATAATATTATCACGTGACTTATTTCCGTGGCTTGCTTATAAATTTTACATGCTATGCAAGGGGGCGTCCCGAAACATTCTAATCATTTCCTCCCTAGGAAAAATAACTTTTTAAGAGTTCATATATATACACCCATGATATCATCAGCCTAACCTAACCATATGTGAACTTATAAACCAAATTTTTTCGTATTTGTTTACAAATCAATTTTTTATTGATATTGTAATAAAATGTTTGTTTTTTTTTTTCAGAGTATGAATTACATTATGTGAAATTGTAGACTGATAATAAGATTTAAAATTTTACAAAATATTTAAATTCCATATGATAAATTTGAGCAAATAACTGAGTAAATTATATCAATTCGAAATCCAAGCGAAGTTCAAATGCGGATGTAATTTATTAAATACGCTATTAAGACTATCCGTATCAGTATTAAATTAATTAAACTAGTAAAACACAATACTTAATAAACATAAAATGACACACTGCAAAAACAGGAATTTTTTTTTCAATTAAAATATAATTTTATTCGTAAAAAAAAATAACGTATGACTGATTTTATGGTTAGTATCGGATCGATATTTCTTAAATAAATATAATGTTTGTATGATTAATTTTCTGCTCTTATTGTAAGAATCAAAGTCTTTTTTTTATTCAAGAATTCAAATGAAACCAATTGAAATATATTTACTATCACTCGATATCAAATATAATAAATTGTTGTATAAATATTCTTAACTGAATATGCTTAGTGAAAACTAAGCTAACTTATCGTGGATAAATTACGCGTGAAAGTATAGTTGTCGATTAAAGAAATTAAAGAACCAATTGATTAAATGAGCATATTATATTTATTTATTGTGAAATAAATTTTATGCACTTAATTAAATCATACGTAATTGGTTAAAAGCATTGATTTTATATTATAATATTTATTACACGAAGATCACATAATCGGTAAAATTCCGAAAATGATTCTCTAAATTGATGTTGATGTTTTACGTTATAAAAATAGTTACGACCTTATAAAAGATAAATATTGTGCATTACTGCGTATAAACGAAATAAGATGAATAGGTAAAAGGGGTTTTTAAGATAATCTATAAAGGAATAGATTTACCGAATATTACTTTGACAAATGTTAATTAACCTGCGAAAGGTACTTTGTGGCCCAATTTCGGAAATTTATATGAAATGAAGTAATATAATGGAATTTAATAAACTCCGTTATCATTTAATATTTTTATTACACTAACCTTTTTTTGTCTATTAGAATCAAATATAATTTCGCTTGTATCAACTTAAAAAATTTTTTTTTTCATTTTAAACACATGTAAATGACATGACAAAAATTCTATGAAAAAAATGAATTTATGTTATTTAAGCTTGTGGGTAATATTGGGTTAAAGATTGTAACGTATCACAAACAGGGGTATTACGCGTAAATTATGGTATACAACCCAAGTTGGCTAAACTACTATTTTCCTTATTGAAACCTTTCTTACTTTTTATGAAATAAATTGAACTCGTTACATTTTCATGGAAAAAAAAAAAAAAAAAAAAAAAAAATTTTTAATAAATATAAATTCAGTTCTTTAATGAGTCGATTGAATTACCAAAAAATTTTATCCAATTACGTTAACAACTCGTTTTTACAGATTAAATTATTCAACTAGAAAGTAATTTTAGAATAAATTATTTTTTTTTTTTCTTTTTACAATCTACTTTCGAAATGTATTCATTTTGCTTCGCCACTTTTTCAATTACTTTTTAAGAACTTATGATCGCAGATCAACTTTATTTGACCAAATTGTCGTTATTGTTATTAATAGTAATATCTGAACTTGAATTACTTTTCGGGGATAAAAAACCGTTTGACATCATTCATTCAATCAATAATTATAAAATATAACGAAAAATTTTATGATAGAAAAACATGAACTAGTTCCGACTTTGATTTATAATCTACTGCGCCTGCGGCTAAATTGATTGTCGCACAAATTGTGACGATTGTGACGAATGTGACGTACCATATTTTATTAATGATTTATCGGATTAGGAGTTATTAAACGAAAAATTTATTTTTCTTTTTAATTTCTAAAAAAAAAACAGCGAGGAATAATATCACTTGGCAATAATACATTAGTAATCGATTGTTTTTACTAAATAGAAAGTCTTCTTTTACAAAAATGGACGAACCATTTAAGAACTTTCTTACATTTGTTACGTCGTGCTTATTGTTTATTTTGTGATTATTAGCGTTACATAGCCGCATTATTAAACGCGATATCTAATTATAACTCACCGAATGTGAGATTATGCGGGATATTGTGAATTTTAACTTATTAATCTTTGAATGAATTTAAAAAGGAAGTTAATGCATTAGAATTAAGTAGTTTATAAAACATTTTTTATTCACAATTCATTCGTCCAGGTGGTGTTAATAAAAGTCTTATTTAAAAAGAAGTTTCTATTTTGTAAACTTAAAATTTTGGATTTATTTCCGATTCCGCTATCGTTAGTCATCATAAACATATTTTAATCAAAGATAATATTATGATTATATTATTGTACTTTTTTAATGAAACTTTACAAGTCCTTTACTTGAAAAAACTGGTTTTTCAAGTTAGATTACAGGTGATATATAATTATAACTTTAACAATAATATCGAGATAGATGGATAATTTTAAATTACGCGTAAAATAAACGATAAGTCAATAACCGATTATATTGTTTATGTTTTATATAAAATTACTATATGTTTTTAATCTAATTGGAAATATATTATGCCAAATCCGTTAAATCTGTGGTGATTAATTAGATGAACTCCAAGTCACTAACGTTTATACAGTATATATACTGTATATGTATTACTACAATATCTCATGTATTACTACAATATATGTATTACTACAAAAGAACCTCAGGATTAAACTTTTAACAACTTTGGAAATGATTGATTTCTCTCGGGAACTTTCTGTCCGTTTTGATGAGCGAATTAAATAAAAAAAATAAGTAATCATTGTTTTGTTAATTATAGAATGTTGTTGATTGTAAGATAATATTCATTAGCAAAATTTTGTTAACCGTATCTGGATATAATTAAAAGAATAAAGTTTCATTTATAAAACGCTATAGATTATACAGTATCAATGTAAAAATATATATATATATATATATTTTATTAGATAATAAATTAAATTATTATTACATGTATTACCTAAAGTAATTGGAATCAATTTCATGTATTACTAATTTTTTATTTAACCTACTGTATATATGACGCAATTTATTTACATATACATCCCTTAATATGGTAAATTCCCGGAAATTTTTTTTTTAATGACTTTTAAGATGCCGAATTTATAAAAAAAAAACATACTTTGGTATATGGTATGCATAATTATAAACAGTGATTTATGAAGTATTTCTCTAAAAAAAACATGCGTTTACCGAATGCTAAATTCGGAATATAGATTTATCATTTTAATTTTTTTTTTTTTTTTTTAACAAAAATCGTCGTATAATTTGTGTTCCATTTTTAGGGAATATAATAACGATAATGTTTAATAGATTACAATACTAAAATATTTAATTTTCAAATTTAAAAATATATAATTTCTGATCAAAATTATGCGTATTTAATAAAATGTTTTATTAGAAAGCATCAATTGGTGCAATAGATTTCAAATATTCAATGCAAGCGCAATTTCTTGCCTTATAAAAAATTATCTGGGAAAAATTTCATTTTTCTAATTTTTATTCCAAAAAATCTCCTACATGTGATCAATTTAAAGTTTTTATGGCTGAAATAGTTTTTTCGGCCGTAAGAATTTATAGATAGGCGTATCCGTTACTAATTAGTAATATCACGTGATATTTCCAAACTTTAAAAAATTTATGCCAAGATAATATTTACAACAAAGGGAGAACCTTAACGTGTACCCCGGTATAGATTATTATCCTATACCCCCTTATTCTTAAATATAATTGGCTTAAAAATATGGTTCATTGGTTCATTATTATCCATAAAACTAACAGCTAATTCAACCTATTCTTAAGAAACATTTTTTTCGTGTGAAATTAGACAAAGAATAATTCCAAACCGTATTTAATTCCAAATATAACAAATATAACAGAATTTAAAAATATCATAACATCTTAATAAAATGCTTATCAGTTGTATATATTTTATTAAAATATTAGTAAATACAAAGTGCCGTCCGCTATAACGACATCTCGTTATAACGACATATTATTGTACAACGACATACCATTTTTTTTGATTCCTTTGATGTCATTATATAAAACATAATAATCATATTATAACGACAATTAGAAAAAATTTATTAATGGTCTGAAGAGTATCATTATAATGGGAGGCACTTGTAGATGCAAAAAATTTTAAATGAAACAAAACACATTTTTCCACTAACTTCTAAATATAAAATATTCAAGTTGATTAATAAAATTAGTATCTGAGTATTCTCACAACTGCTGAACTAACTCTACTTATATGATAAAACCAGTATTGTTTAATTAAAGTGCCGAAAAATATTCTGTAAAATAAAAAGTATATACGTGCACAGTTAATAATAATAACAACTCTATGAATACTTGCTCAATAATCGTGAAAATTAATATCTTAATATTTTCATACCTATTGAACAAATTTACTCCGTAAAGTGTCCAAGGTCCAGCTTAATACATGACGTTAAGCATTCATAATAACAATCGTTTTCTAAAAAAATAGTTTGGGGATAAGTGCCTAAATACCCGTGAATAGATCAATTTGCCCCCGCATTAATAATCAAATAGATTATAACCCGGCGGGCGGTTGTACATTGTACGCATTATGATACTAGTTTGCAATATACAATATAGTACATCATCTAATATAACACGTCTGAAATGTGTGCCATTTTAGATGGTCATCAGCACCGTGATATAATGGTCTGCCGACCACTCGGCGACAAATAACTATGTGACAAATAGGTCTCATGATATTACACTGGGTGACTATGTGTGAACAATATGCAGATTTTACTTACCCACATAAGTCAACCTGGCATATATTGCATATTTCAAACCGAATATAATGTGTATTACATACAAGTTTCTGGCATAAGAGCAAACTAAAAGCCAATCTTTTGATGGTAGTTTATTTTTACTTAGTTTCACCTTGTGTTTAGGTTTTATCAATAGAAGCGTTTTTTGTGTGCATAATTTATTAGATACCCTTCTAAATGAAGGAATACTAGATTTAGGTTAGCGCAGTAAGTAAATAGTATTATTAAATAAAACGTTATACAATAGATTATATTACGAGGATGGAATAATATATAAGCATATGTATACGAAAAATTTTTTCTATAATACTAAGTACTAAAGATTAACGACTATTTATTTGCAATATATGCATGGGCAGAAAATCAAATCCATTGACAAAAAAAAAAAAAAAATTAGATCTACATAAGATAGTTGTTGGTCAAAACTTTAATTTGGTGTTATTGCTCCCTGCATGTCTGATTCATTGTTTATTGTGTGTAACAATTTTATATTGATTTCATGTGTAAAGGAGATGGTCTAAAGATGTTTTTAGATATTTTAAAATATTTAATCCTATCAATTTTTTTAATTGCTTATGTTATTACAGCAGAACAATGATATTTTCAACACTTGTATCAAAGAGTTTCTTTTAATTAAAATATAGCGTTTCACAAAAATATAGGTCTATGATTCTGAAATCAAATTTTTCAATAGTTTTTGCGATTTATACGTTTCTTTATTAGTATTATAAACTTTTGTAAAAATAAAAATTATATATTGAGTATTGTATAATATTCTTTTTAAATTTATGCAGGAGTTACTATCTATACTGTATATGTATGCTAAAGAAAAAGTCATAGAACATAAATTCGGTAAAGTTTGAAAAATGATGTTTGAGGATAATGGAATCGGTAGTTCATAAAATAATTTTGATCCTAAAAAAACATAGTATTAAAATTGGATATATTAAAATGACCAAAAGTTCCAAGTTTGTACCAGAAATTTTTATTGGATTGCTGATTAATACATACTGCGCAATTAATTGTAAACCCAATCCCCGATGAAACGTCGACCTAATATACACATTTAACAGTTTAATAGCGTTATTATTAGTTTAATAGCGTTATTAATCGGAGATTCTTCTTTTGAATTTCAAAATTATATTAAATATAAACTGGTAAGTATATTTTCTCGTTTGATGTAGGCGCTAATATTTGTTCAACGATATCTCAGGCTCTCCGTAAATCCGTAAATAAGATGGTAGTTACTTTTTGCTTTTTGAAATATTGATAGACAAAAAATTCTTTTATATGGCGTATCGTGTATATTATGTAATATACACGTTTTATATCATAATTTGTTTATCTGTTATATTCTTGTAACGGAATTCAAAATTTTATAGACGAACGAATATAATAAAATCGAATCCAAAAAAGAAACTAGTACATCATAAACACATTCTTATTGTAAATATTCAAAAATTCATAAAGTGAAAGTTACAATTTATTTATATATACATACAGCGATAATTTTTACATTAAACTTAGAAAGGAAATTTTCACTCGGGAGAAAAAAAAGAAAATTACGACCAAAAAAAAAAAAATACATATTTTTTGGTTCCTATATAATTACTTAAAATTTTTTGTTTTTTTTTTTAAAAAAAACAAAATCATAATGCCGGCAAGTTAAGAAAAAAGTGCAAAAAAAAATTGAAAAATGATTCTTAGTTTTAAATAAATTTCATTCTTAAAAAAAAAAATCCAAAAGAATTTAAAAGAATTCATTCAATCAAGGGAACACTGGAGATGAGACAAACCATCCGGCAGGTAAAAGTAATGATTCGACATTACTGGTATGATTATTATTGCCGTCAAAGTTCGTCCCATTGAAAAAATTGTGTTCGACGATATTGTTTGCGACTTGTGGCGTAGGAAGTCTGGAAATTTGTTGAAGCGTATCTACGTTATTATTCGCAACGAGAGTGAGTTCATAACGATAATTTTGCGACATCTTTTCCTTAATGTTAATAATTAAGGAAAAGAAAACTTAACAGAGATGATCGAAATAGCTTATGATGTCTTAAAACTTATACAAACATACCAAGGGGAGTTTCAGAACCTTTTATAAGAAATTTCCCTATATTTAAGTAAACAAAATATATAATCCGATAATATATTATTACCGCGCTATTGGTTTCCGATAAGACCCGTATCTGCATGATAACTCCGTGGTAAACTTCATGGTATTTAATATTATATGCAAGGCTTCTATGGTCACAATTTATTGTTGATTGTCCGTTAACACGCTTACATGGATTTTTGCACGATTGCTAAGTGAATAATGTGAATAATGTGAATAATGTGAATAATGTATACGTACGTATACACATAACACAATATGTAGCTTTTTTAGTATATTTAGATTGGCTAAATTGATTGCGAATTTTTCTTTTAAAATTAAAAATTCGTTCAAGTTCAATGAGTTGCAATATACGCAATATAAAGAATATTATATATAATAATTTAAAAAAAAAAATTCTTTATATACAAATCCTAATAATATATAATATATTATATGTACTTAATCAATTATATAATCAGTGATGTGAGAAAGTTTTACTTTAATGTAGTCCCTGCTTATAATCGCATGTGATCACATGTGATAGTACGTAAGTTTGTCAAAAAAAACTGATCGACGTTTAATTCCAGCAAGGTTAACTTAAAAAATCACCCGAATTTTATATAAGTTTCAGCCAAATTATTAAAAATTAGTAATAATCATCAAAGAACATGTTAGCAGCAAATCGATTTAGCTTGTCATGACTTCATGGGTAAATTTTTGCTACCTATTATTTTTTTTTTTTTTTACTCCGATATTTCCCCAATAAGTATATTCGTTTACTCAGAGAATTATTTTCTTGGGTTCACTAAGACAATGAAAAATAGTTCTTTGTCAAAAATGAGACATTGTTCTCATTTGAAGACCGATTTGAGAGTATCAAGCGACGATCATATTATTAATAAGATTACAAATTACAAAATCTCAGAATTTGGAGGTAGAAGCTATTGAATGTTATGAGTTATGACGACTTTTTTCTGCAATGTCGATCTTTTTTTTTTTTTTTTTTTTTACACGATAGCCGGATTCGATCATTAATGAAGTTATTTAAAGAAAGGAAGAAATATTCTAGATTTTATTATTTTGTGAAATTATTTAAAATTTTCAAAGCAGATTATTGTAAATGAAACTGTCATAGAATGTAATGTAACATTTTTCTCTACACGTGTATTAAGCAACTGATATATATAGTACTCTGTATATATACGATTTATTATAACGCGTAAATGCTTACAATTTAAAATTCAAGTCGTGTCACTGATGCACAAATTATCATAAGACCTCATCATTTTTTTTTTTCTTTGTTTCGTGAAAAATTTCGTTATTCGACTTACCCTTTTTTTTTTTAAGCATATGCCCTCCTTATCGATCTCTTCCCTAATTGGGACTCTTTTATCGTCATATAGTTATCGATATAACTTTAATACGTGCATCTTATCCGTAACCATTATGATTACTAAATAATGATTCACATTGTTTATTAGACCACACGTTGATCGGTGCTTTTCATATAATGAAAATATTTTTGACATTATTATTGAGCAATTTTATAAAATATTATTAGTTATTATAGGATCTAACCGGATCCGCATGTCACATTAGCCAATTACTCCTAGCTCATAAAAAGGTAATTAAAACAAAGAAATCTACTTTTGTTAATCATCTCTAATTATTATATTATAGCAAATGTTATTTGATTATGTTTATTATTATCATAATCAAAATTCACCAATAATTAATTAAACCGATATATTACTCTGAAATTCGAATTTTGCATATGGCGTAACTTCTATCTCAAAGTTAATATTTATAATTACATTTATTTTATTTGCTTTTGAAACCTTTTTATTTTATCGTTTTTTTTAAAAAAATCAATTAATATAAAGTTAACGCTATTGCATTTAACCATTACGGATGAATTAAAGGAAAGGCGAGTCTCACTTTGAAAATATAAAGCTTTCTGAAATTTACAGAAATTACGTAAATTTAACCTGAAAACCTAAGTTTTCAGATATTTGTAGATTTGCTACCTCTTCGAACAGTAAGAAATAAAACATGTTAGATACAACCCGATAAAATATTATACCAATACAGATATTGTTTAATTTACGATAAAAAAAAGCAATTATAAATGAATAATAAAAGGGGGAAACTCTCTCAATTTGAAATTAATAATTGAATAAACCAAGAAAACGTATTATTATTGACAGGTAGGTGGCAGCAAAGTGCGAAATCTTTTAATTAAAGTACCATAAATTTTAACAGATATTCATTATTAAAATAAATCTCACGCAAATTTTATAGTGACGATAAGTAATACATGATAGGATTTTGCCATGTTCGCAAATTTCATTACATTAATTACCTACAATAGTATAATTATCATATAAGTGTTATTACGGTGTTATTACTCGGTATAAAAAACACATTATTCTAAGGCCACATAAATAGAGTATACCACAGTTATATTGCAACTTCTTAATTCAATCCAAAATGTGTGCAAAAGAACTTTCTTCAACATAATCTGTGCTACAAATGATACGTATACTTTAAGAATCTCACTTTGTTATGCAGAAGACTTACTAAAATTTCTCTGTAGTGGTGTATCTTTAGACATATACAAAATAGCTAAAATAGCTGTAATTCTTTAAACTAGTTTCTAGTATAATTCCTAACAATAAATGTAAAGAAAATCTATCTTAAGTATTTTTTTTTAAAAAAAAAGTCTGTAAAATTTCAAAAATTAATTATCTATTACTATTTGCTTAGAATTAATTCTTCTCTTTCACTTTTTCTCTAATTTCGAATCAGGAATTTATAATATATACATACGCTTAATTCAAGATAATGCAAAGAAAATTATAATCTTTTTCGTAGCTTTCTAGTCATTCATAAAACTCAGATGGAAAATAATTTAAGTAAATCCAAATATGACCTTTTTATGTATTTTTCAGGTTCAAGATCTTATTATTAAAGAAATTTATCATTATCACTAACATTTTAAAAATGTTCATATATATACATTTTTAATGAAAATTTTTATCAAATATCGCGCGCGTCGGTCATACTGTAGTTATTTAAATAATGTATTTGAAAATATGCTAAATCACAATAACCATTCATCAGCTGTTAACAACAAATTTGGTTTTCTTTATTTACGCTAATATCTCCAAAAGATCATAAATAAACTAATCAAGACGGTTGGTTTCTTTAGTTTTAATTCCGGCCAAATTTATAATTCCGGCCAGAATAAAAGAAGTCACGTGCAGCCGTTTGTTCAGCCGTGCAAAAAATTAGATTATGTTGTGATTACATAATATACTACGGGACCTAAAATTCGGAATAAGGTAAAGCTATAGTGTTAGATTCAATTATCGAAATTCTAATATTAGATCAACTAAACTACTAGTATTCGTAATCTAGTATTGCTGGGTTAATCATCACTTTCGTTAATCATCACTTTCGGATACTTTTTAAAACGATGATGGTACGATATATAAATTTGAGAATTGAGAAATATATACGCGAATTATGGACAAACTATTCGTCACACGATATATGTCACATGTACACTATACTTAATTTCAGCCAAATATTGTAATGCTGGCCATTTCGTAAGGTAAAGATAAGGTGATGTAATATACTACGTCATACCATAGTAATCCACGCCAAACATAGACAGATTCGTATTAAGTTATCTCAATTTCGGAGAAATTTTTGGCCGATACAGCGATGATTTAATGTACGACACTTGTACGACAGTGTACGACAAAATAATTTTAACATAAAACGCCTTTCTCCATTTTTTCAATATCACGTACACTCTTCCTCAATTAACGTAATTTTTAATGGAATTTTCACAGAATTATAATTCGCAACATCATGAAACTGGATCATATCAAGGGATATTTATTCCATACTCCGGAAAGCCCCAAGAAATAACAATAAATATCGAATCTGATGATATACGACGGAAACTAAATTGCGAATTATCTGACCATGTCACTCTTTGGGCAAAGGGTTACAAACTTTGTTTATTTTGTGATGATAGTGGTGTTGACAAAAATTTACCTAAGAATCCTATAACTACCCGTTTAATATCTAATCTTTCTGGAATGGATTATAAAGAAGTCATACGAGGGAATATTCTACTCTTGGACGACGAAAAAAAGTTAACTATTAAAGATCTTAGTTCACTAATGAAAGTGACCGTAGATGCACCTAATATAAAAGATATCGCAACCTGTATATTAGCAAATTTCTATCAATTAATTGAACTAAGAAAAACTTTTCATAATTTTTCTTCTCTTGGAGTCAATTTTCTCAGGTCTTTATCGAAATCTTGTTTAATTCATATCGTATGCCGTGAAGTAACCGGAAAAGAAAGCTTATCACAATACAAACGGTATCATCGACGAGCATGTTATCTTAGAGAAGACATGGAATCGGTTGCTCCAGAAGAATGGGATTTAATAATTGTTCAGATTAAAAATCTTCATCGCATCAAAATCGCAGAATTAGAAGAATCTTTGGGACAAAATCTAGATGTCATGATTGATGAGAAAGAAGCAGTTTTGCGAGATGAATCAATTATTAATAACGAAAAAAATTGTAATACCTTTTGTAGATTAATTCTTACAGCAAACGAAGTTAAATGTACGGGATATCCATTTGACGATGATGTCCAAGGTTTATTTAATGATATCGATAAATTAAGAAATAATTTTTGGAATAGTTAAATTATTATTTATAATATTATAGCTCACATTGAAATTATAAGTTCATGAAAAATTCTACAATATCCTCAAGAATATGAAGAGGTGCGAGGTGCATTAATGAAACGTATTTTTTTTTAAAAAAAAACATTAGTGTTTGCTATATTGTTTCTATGTAGATTGAATATATACAACTTTTTTTATTTTGTACTAAGGCAAATTCGTAAT
>QZLH01000212.1:53063-118598 GCA_003833135.1 Oehlia diaphana | reverse complement strand
CGTAAATGTTTTACCCGATGATGTTTGACCGTATGCCAATATAGTTACATTATATCCTTTTAAAAAAAAAAAAAAAAAAAAAAAAAAAAAAAATTTAATTAAAAAAAAAAAAAAAAAAAGACCGGAAGTGAAAATTAACCAAAAAGTTTTATCTCGAGAATTCTTAAGTAATTATAAAGAGTACAAATATTATTGAATGAAAATAAATTTGGTTAATAGCGGATTAACGTATGAAAACTTATTCTTTTATAGTTTCATTATGATACACAGATAATCATTAAAAAGATCGAAAAAAAATAGGAATTCAACTTCTAAAATTTTTAATTTCTAATCAAAATTAGTAATAATAATAATAATAGTCTTAATAATTAATATTATGTTGATTAATGCGCCTTTTACTTTTAAGCTGTATGAAATCGATCGATTATTTTCTAATTTGTAACATAATAATAATAATCAATTCCTTGGTTAAATCATTTTTCCCTCATTGAAAAAATTGCAAAACAATAAATCATCATAAATAAAAAATTGATCTTTTGTCGGAATTACTATGACTTTTTAAGAAAATGTTAAATTAATTGGTGAATAATGAATGGAAACCTTTTTCCAAATAAGGAATCATATACTTGTAATTAATGTAGGATCATGTGATAGGAAATCAGGTTGTTTTTCATATTATCAATTGGTGCAAGCCTGGTAACCAAAACGCTAATTTAAAATAAAAAAAAAAAATTCGGTGTTATTAAAAAATGCGCATAAATATTTATGCATCATTGTAATAATTTCGGAAGACTTTTCCGTAAAATTGATTGAGAATTTTTTTTAAAAAATGACGTTTTTTTTTTTTTAGGGAATATTGATTTATATTTCAATATCCGTAAATATTATTTCAATAACCGTAAATACGAAACTTATTCGGAACTTAAAAAAATTCTAAAAATGGTACTAAAAATAAAATCATCAAGTTTCAAAGCTATCCATTTTGAATATATGGATAAAAATATTACAATACATTTTATATTAAATTTGATTATTTGTAAATCGGATATTCGAAATCGGTCATTTATATGACCGAATTTTTTTTTTTTAGTTAAAAAAAAAAAAAATTTAAAGTTTATGAAGTCATCAAATATGAAGTCATCCTTCATTGTTTATTTGAGAAAGGAAATTTTCTTTTTTTGGTAATTATATATATATACTTATATAGATATATATAGATATATACATATATATCTTAAAATTTACAGTTTTCGTTGATGCATGAGAAATTGAATAAAATTATTTACTCCGGTAACTCCGAGAACTTTGGAACCAATCATGTTATAACTATTAATAGCTTTTCAATTCGAATTTCGTAATATATCTTCAAAAAAAAAAAATAAAGGAGTAAAATGATTTGATATCAGGTAAATAAATATATATGTGCAATACTTGGGAATTGGATTCTTATAAATTCTCCTATTTATTATTTGGGTCTCGGGGATAATAACCTATAAAAGTTAAATTCTTTCTTACACAAAATTTATTGGGTAAAAATAACCATTACCCTTGTAAATCACTACTTAATAATGTTTACGGATCCCAATTTTTCTTGATTACTTTATTTGATTTTTACACCAATCATAATTTGTACACTACGCGATTTTATCCCTATTTTACTGGAAAAAAATGGAAAGAAGTCAAACTTTAAATGAAAGACTATAATTATCTAAAGTAAACTTTATAGTAATCTCACATAAGCATAAACTGTAATAATCTGACGTAAACTATAATAAACTAATAATAAACTATAATAAACTATAATAAACTATAATAAACTATAATCTAAAAATAAACGTTACTCAATATTTCTCCCTCTTCAAACGAAATCACTATATTCACCATGAATCATATCTAAAATAACTTTCAATATTAACTACTTCAATTTCTTTTCTTGCATATTCAATAGATTCAAAAGAAACATTATGTTGTTGATTCTCAGGTGACATTAAATCTAAATCTAATCTTTTAAGTGAATTTTTTAATTTATCACATATAATATATAAATGTTGGTCAGTAAAACTTCTACATATCCAAGCAGGAAAATTTAAAGTTTCTAAAGTCGCTTTAATATTTTCTAAAAATTGTTGTAAAATATTTATATTAATCTCTACTGCATCAATAGTTAGATGTTTTAATGTTATAGGTAATGATAAAGCAAATTCTGGTAAAAAATCAATTTCTTCCCCTAAATCACAAGATAATTCTTTTAATTTATTACAAAAAGAAATTATTTTTGTTATATTAAATGGTGAAATACTTGTATCTTCAAATACTAATTTTGTTAAATGATTAAACCATGGTGTATCATTTGTTGTGAATATATTATAATCTAATAATTCATCACAATCTTTAAATATTAAAGTATTCAATTTTTTACATTTTGATATAAAATTAAGTGGAAAATTATTATCTTTATCATTATATAAATATGAATTATTTGAATTATTTGAATTAAATTTCAAATGAACAAATTCTAATGATTTTATATTATCAATTTGTGATGATAATGATGATATTGCTTTAGCAATATTACAATATTTTCCACAACAATTTAATTTAATATGTTTAAGAGATCTTTGTCGTTTTATTAATTCACATATATTAATAAAACTTTTATCATCAATCCATTCTACACTTGGTTCTCCTATACATTTTAATTCTAAAGTTTCTAAACTACCATTAATTCCACAAATTTTTGTTAAATCTTTTGTAATTTCTTTCCATTGATCTATTAATAAACTACATTTGAATTTTTTTAAATTTTTTAAGGATTTTTCCGCTCCAGGAAGTTTATTAATTAAAAAAAAATCCTTTGGGGTAAATGACATATCAACAAATGGTACGTAATATGATAATGTAAGATTCATTATTAAAGTACTTGATTTCATAAACATCTTGCATAATTCTCTTGTAAGTAATAATTTTTTAAATTCTCTTGTCTTACTATTATGTTCAAGATCTTCTGTCGTAACTTTAAATTCTTTAATTAATTGTAATTCTTGATAAAGCCAAGATGAACTTGATTCACAAATAATATCATATTGTAACTCACGTAGCATGCTTGGATAATCGAACATTATTGACTTGTCCCTGTTAATGATCTCAATTTTATTATTATTAAGAATATCAATAGATTTATAATCCATGCAAGAAATGTATACATTAATTAATTTCTTTTGGTTGATTTTCATTTTAATTATTTCATCTTGTTCGTTAATTCTACTTGGCATTGGTTGGTCATGTGGTGAACTTTGTAAGTAACGAAAAGGATTACTCCATAATATTGGAATAATTATCTTACACATTGATCTATTCACCATTAAACACGACTTTAATGTTTTCTTATCTTCAATTGGTACATTTTTTAATATTTCTTGCCAACATTCTGTAGGTAATGTCATCGCCATAATGAATTGAAATTATTTTTTTTCAAAAAAAAAAAAAAAAAAAAAAATTTTTATTTAAGGGTAAATAAATAAAATAAAGGGGATACTATATAGACTATAATAGATACTATTATATATTAGATTATATATTAAGACTATAATAGATTATATAGATGATATAATGGTTAATCATATGAAATTTTACGTGATAGGCAAATTTTTAAGAGAAATTGTAATAATTAAAATTCCTGATGATTAACTGATCTCCAATTTACATAATTACTAGTACCTAATTATTGCTTAGTGATAAACTTTATTATGTATCTATTTATTTATTCGTCCTTGATTTCCAAGAAATTTTAAGAAATTTTATTAGTAATACCTATTAGATTAATTGTGTTAAAACTTTATAATTTATATATATTTCTATTTTATATTTAAATCTATCAAATATGACAGACGACGGACTTGACGTATTACCGTAATTCATATTAATAAGTCTTATTTTAAAATAAAATTCACACGAATAAATAATAAATGATAAGCAAAAAAGTCATTAATGAAACGAATTGAATTTCATAATACAACTTTCTTATTGGTAATAAATAATCAAGGATTCGGGATTGTAATCGTATTAATAATTTAATATAATAAAATTATAAATCTTTTTCTTTAAATAATTTCACACGAATAATGATAATTCTTATTGGTTATAACTTTCTTTTATTAAGTAAAGTCATGTGTACAACTTACAACAGTCAAAACAGTTTTGCTAAAAAAAAACTTTTGGATCGAGAATTCAAGGAATTCGGGATCTAAATCCATTTTATCCTTTTAAGAGTTATATATTTTCCAGTTTGGTTTCATGTTTTTTATCTGTAAAATTTTTAGATAAAGAATTTTTATAATGGAATCATTATTTTTCAAGATCGAACGAATCATTGAACAAATCTCCTGTTTGAGTACAGGTACCTTGTGTTAAGAAAAAATTTATTGTTAAATATTTTTAAATTATAATGTTGCTTATTAATAAAGTTTTCTTTGTGTACAATAATTTTAGAATTTTCATTAATACCTCAGTTATCTGCTATTTCAACGAGAGGGGGTAATTTCAAATGATTATTTATTCTTAAAAAAAATTAATTTTATTAGATTGTAAATAGATGTAAATAGTGTAAATTTAGGATGTAAAGCTACCAAATAAGATAAGTTAGATATAAATATGTAAAAGTTACTAAGTTAGATAAGTTAGATAAGTTAGATAAGTTAGATAAGTTAGATAAGTTAGATAAGTTAGATAAGTTAGATAAGTTAAATAAGTTAGATGAGTTAGATAAGCTACTTAAGTTAGATAAGTTAGATAAATTAGATGAGTTAGATAAGCTACTTAAGTTAGATAAGTTGATAAGTTAGATGCCGTAAGTATGTAAAGCTACTCAAGTTAGATAAGTTAGATGCCATTAGTATGTAAAATTACTCAAATATGCAAAGCTACTATGTTAGTAAGTAAATAACGTAAAATTATAACGTGCCACATGACTTTGGTTTTTATTATTTTTTATCTCTTTTAACTCTTTTAATAAGAGATGATGATAATACATTAACATTAACCCCATTATTTTCAACAGGGTTCGGTTTTCTTTTATTGTTAGTCGTTTCTTCTTGAACAGTATCATCATTTGGTTTAATCTCCATTTCAATCATTTCAATCGATTTTGGTGAGGTTTCTTTATCTTCAATTTGAGGTTGTTCTACTTTGAATTCTACAACACCATCATTGATTCCTTTTTGTACACATAAATCCTCAAATATTTTGCTCCAATCTTCACTAGATTTAAGAGTAATTTCTTCATTACAAAATTCTAATTCAAAGAATTTTTGTAAAGTTCTTATAAATTCTTCTTCCTCAACCATAATACCTCCAACATTTTTCTTCAAATTCTCCAATACAACGGCCTCATATAGATCTTCGCTTTTTGAACGTTCAACATTAACCCAAAAAAATCCTGCAATTTTTTCACCGGAAAATTCTCCACCAATACTAATAATCTCCCAAAATTCTTTAACATTTATTTTATCACTTTCATCATTATCATCATTATCATTTAAGTGATCTAACCATCTAGCTTTGGCATCATCATCAAATTTTGGTATAACATCATCAACCTTACTCTCATTATTATATGGGTATCCGTAAATCCAATCATCATCATTATTATTTTTAATAAGTGATCTTGCTTTTGATTCAGATGCATATCCTGGAATATAATACCATTTTCTTACATTCTGTAAATTATTACTAGTTGAAGTGGTAAATGCTTGTCCTAAAACTTTTTTCCACCATTTTAATAAACCCGTATCATCCAATATATGTTTTTTTAGATTATTTGATGATTTAGTAAATAAGTATTGTGGTTGAGATCTAGCAAATATGTGTACATTAATATATTTGTTCCTTGGTTGTGTTTTTTCTTCTAAATGATAATTAATGTATGAAGAAATTAATTGTTTAGTAGCACTAATTTTTTTATCTTTTACAGTAGTAGATATAATACATCCTGTAGTGTCAACCTTTGAAATATATATATTTAATGTTTCTTCTTCTATCATATAATATTCATGTGCTTCTATACTTGTCATAAGTGCTTCCTCTTTTGTTGAACTTTTCTTTTCTGATAAAAGTAGTAATATTTTACGTTCATAACTCTTTTTTTCTTGTGTTTTAAAAAGTGTTTTTGGTTTAGGTAAAGTTGATAACGCGTATATTTTATAAATATGATTTCCTGGAACCGTTTTTTTTAATGAACAAATAAGATAATCTACCAAATTACCTAAAAACAGTATATAAATACGAAACTTAAACTACTGGATATTGATGTTTAAAAAGTAAAATTAAATAGTACTAGTTTATAAATAAATACCTTGTGTATTTTCGAAAAGTTGAGTTGAATTATTACCAACTTCATTTATAGTATCTATATCCATTTTTTTTTTAAAAAAAAAAAGACCAAATGAAATTATTACAAATAATTTTGAAAAACGGTTAAAAAAGTCGCGAGTTGTGGAACGTGGTCCGTATGTTGTGTAACATCCACGCGCAAAAATAATTTTTTTTTTTTTTACTAGCAAACATTTTTTTTGTCAATTCATATATAAAAGTATATTTTTAAATCATGGATGAGTTATTTGCATTAAAGAACCTTTTTTATACTGGTAAAATAATTTATTACTTTTATTTATTGTATTTAATTTTTTAACGATCGTAACTTTCATAACTTTATATTGTTATAGGTTCATTTCAACAAGTAATAAATGAAGCGAATTCACGGTCTCAATTATCAGAAACGGCAAAGTTAGAACGTAAAGTATACTTATATAGAGCGTATATAGCACAAGGAAAATATAATTTGGTTATATCTGAAATTAAAAGTTCTGATGAGATAGATTTACAAGTAATTAAAATTTTAGCTATTTATTTACAAGCAAAAACTACTAGTGGTGGTAGTGGTAGTGTTGGTGAAGATAAAAAAAAGGAAGAAGCATTAAAAGAACTTCGTGAAGTAATATTAAGTGATCCTTCTAATGTAATTAATTCTACTGTACAAATTATTACTGGAACCATTTTTTATCATGAAGGATTATATGAAGAAGCATTAAAAATTCTTGTTAAGCATAATAAGAATCTAGAATGGTAATTATTAAAACTTAAAAAATTTTATTATTTATGATTATTTAAGAAATTTTTAGGTTTTAATTATACATTAATTTTTTTTTATTTTTTTATGATAAAAAATAGTGTTGCTTTAATCATCCAAATTTATTTAAAATTGGATAGATTAGATCTTGCAAAAAGAGAATTGGCATCCACAAAAACTTGGTCTGAAGATGCAATGTTGGCTCAACTAATTGAGGGTTGGGTTGGTTTAAGAACGGTATATATTTATTATTCGAAACGCGTATTCTTTAATCATATATATAAAATTTGTTTTTTTTTTTTCAGGGAGGAGATAAATACCAAGAAGCTTATTATATTTGTGAAGAAATTGCTCAATCACCTTCTTCTAATACCGTGAAAATATTAAATGGTCAAGCTGTTTGTAATATTCATCTTGGTAAACATGCGGAAGCTGAAACTTTATTACTTGAAGCTTTAAATAAAGTAGGTTATTGAAAGATTATTTTTTTTTTTCTTGTTTAGAAGCTAAAAGTTAACAAAAAAAAAAAAAAATTTTTTTCCAATAGAGTAATGATGACCCGGATACTCTTGTAAACCTTATTGTAGTTTCTAATTTATTAAATAAACCTGCAGAAGTAGTTAATCGTTATATCAAGTAAGTGGGTTTAAACTTTCCTTCTTTTATTCTTTTTTATAATCCATCAAACTTACATAAAAAATATTTTTTTTTCAAGTCAATTAAAGGAAGCATCACCAAATCATGCATTTTTACAAGATCTTGATCTTAAATCAAGTTTATTCGATAGAGCAGCTCAAAGATTTGCACTCCCTTAAAGTAATATTATTTATCATCTAATTTATTTTTAATGAAAGGTCTGGTTAAATTTATATAATGATAATAAAAAATTTAGAATTATAAATATATGAAAGCTTTAAGGCCTTATCTATAATATGTTGAAATCTAAGAGAGACTCTATAATTCTATATGTCTATAATTCTATATGTCTAATAATTCTATGTGTCTATATAATTCTATGTCTATATAAATTCTGTGCCTATATAATTCTATATGTCTATAATTCCCATTGTGAAAGACGGGTCGTATATATGTATGATATGGTTAATATGATTAAAATATGGTACCTCACTAAAAATTGACTACAGAGATTATCGTCATACGTGAATCATTATGAGTCAGTTAGACAGGATTTCGAGTTAAACAAAAAAAAAAAAAAATCTATTTTTACAGTATATTAATATATCGTAACTTAAGTAACTTAAAACATTCGCAAAATTCGCAAATTCGGTAATATTTAAATCTGGTCACGTAAAAAATAAAAAGGGAAACTATAAAAATAAAATCATTTTAAAATTTAATAAGTGAGAATGAGTGAAGTTGACGGAGAAGGAAAACCTCTTTCTAAGAAAGGTCTCAAAAAGTTAGAAAAGAAAGAGAAAAAAGAGAATGAGAAAAAGCAAAAGGAAACAGAACGCGCAGCCAAGGAAGCGGCTGAAGTTACTGAAGTAAATAAAAAATTATCGAACTTAATTATTTTTTTTTTAAAAAAAAGAGTATTTATTGAAAATATTATTTTTATAGGACTATGGTACTGAAAATTATGGAAAATTGAAATTGAATCAGTCACAGGAAAGGACCGGTAAGTAGTTTGGTTTTCCTTGAATTCTAATAATGACGCTCATGTTAAATTTATATCTCTTATGTTTCTAGGGGTTCAGAGAACGCGTATAGCTGATATTAATGCCAGTCGTGCTGGAGAAACTGTATCAATTCGGACTCGTGTTTATACTTCACGTAGCAAAAGTATGTAAATTTTTATCATGATCAAATGATTTAAAAAGGTTTAACTAATATACTTACCAATTCATATTTGTCTCATAGGCGCTAAGCTTGCCTTTTTTGTTTTTAGACAACAAGTTTCCACAATTCAAGGAGTACTCGCCGTGAATGAGACAAATATAAGCAAAGCCTTTGTCAAGTTTGCTGCTAAGTAAATATCGATAGTTTTTTTGAACATAATTTATTCATAGCTAATAAACTCTATGCACATATAAAAGTGTTCCTGCCGAATCAATCGTTATCGTTGAGGGCATTATCAATAAAACAACTGAAGCGATCACAGGTACTACTGTATCTGATGCTGAATTACATATCAAAAAAGTAACAGGAGATTAAAAATTTTTCTTTTCCTTCTATAAATTTGGATATCGCAATATATATTTAAACCACATTTCTTCAATACATAGTTTTATGTGGTGAGCGAAACTATTGGCCGACTTCCGTTTTCTCTGGAGGATGCCTCAAGATCTGAAGAGGAATTCAAAAAGGTAATAAATATTAATAATATATTCAAAAAACTTCCTTATGTGAGTCATTAATATCAGCTTTTGTTTAATTAGGATGAAGCTCAATACAGTCGCGTAGCGTTAGAGACACGATTGAATAGTCGCGTTGTTGATCTTAGAGTCAGTTCATTATCAATAATTTTTAATGATTAAAAAGTCGCGCATATACATTCCTTACATCCATTTATTTTCTATTTAGACTCTTGCAAATCAAGGAATTTTTCGAATTCAATCCGGCGTCTGTCAGCTGTTTCGTGAATTTTTGTTGTCGAAATTTTTCATTGAGATACATACACCTAAATTACTTGGTGCTGCCAGTGAAGGTGGCGCAAATGTGTTTAAGGTTCAATATTTTAAAGGTAAGTATTATTATACGAAATGTATTATATATTATCTTATTAAAATTGTTTATTTCTGTCTAATTTAGGTGAAGCATATTTGGCACAATCTCCTCAATTATATAAACAAATGTGTATATGTTCAGATTTTGAGCGTGTATTTGAAATAGCTCCTGGTACGAAAAAGAATATTTGTTTATGTGTTAATTGACGATTAATTCAACGTACATTAATAATAATTATTATCTATTTACATAGTTTTCCGTGCAGAAGATTCTAACACTCATCGACATATGACAGAGTTCGTTGGACTTGATTTGGAAATGGCATTTGAAGAACATTACCATGAAGTGCTTGAGATTTTGGAAGAACTACTTGTTTTTGTTTTCAACGGATTAAAAAATCGATTTTCTTCTGAAATTGAGGCAGTGAAAAAACAATATCCAAGCACAAATTTTGAATTTCTTCAAAAAACGCTTAGGTTAGAATTTAAAGATGCTGTGAAACTTTTAAGAGAAAATAATGTTGAAATTGAAGATCTTGAAGATTTTAGGTATCTTATTATTTTTATATTTGTGTTTGAGGTTAATAAAATAAATTGTTTACTAATGTTATGATTTAATCTTTAGTACCGAAAAAGAAAAAACTCTTGGTAGACTAGTTAAGGAGAAATACAACACCGATTTTTATATAGTTGATAAATTCCCATTAGGAGTTCGACCTTTTTATACTATGCCAGATCCAAATGATGATGTATGTATGTTTTATTTTATATATAACGCGTCTGTGATTCTTTTCTTATGCATATACTATATATAATAGAAATACTCGAATTCATTCGACTTTTTCATGCGCGGACAAGAAATTCTTTCCGGAGGACAACGTGTTCATGATCCAGTGTTCTTAGAAGAACGTGCTAAATCGAATGGTGTTGAAATATCCACCATACAACCATATATTGATTCTTTCAAGAGGGGTGTTCCACCGCATGCAGGTGGTGGTATAGGTGAGTCTCTAAATCTCTTTCTACTTTTTTTCCCGTACAATTTTTTAATTGGCTATTAAAATACAATTAATAGGTTTGGAACGTGTGGTAATGCTTTATTTAAATTTGGATGATATACGCAGAAGTTCATTATTCCCACGTGATCCAAAACGCCTTGACCCATAAATAATAAATTTGTAGTAATTTTGGAACATAATTTATTAATTTACAATAATAGTTTATTTGCGATTAAAAAAAAATTTCAATCAACCAAGACATACATGCACGTTTTTTTTATGATTATTGATATTGAAATAACTAATACATATATGATTTGTACTCAATTTTTAAAAGTCTATTAACATTTTCCCTCATAAATTCATTCAACTATAAAAAAAAATATCCAATCAAAAAGTAGAACCTTCTGGAGGTTGAGGTAATTTCTTATTGACTGCATTGGCCATTTCACTATTAATTTTATATTATATAACCCAAAAGCAATTATAAATACGCGTTTAGTATAATAATCAAAAACCAGGTTTAAAAGCATATCCAAATAAATACATTACCGGCGTAGATCTACTAGAATGTCTTCAAGAGAATTAGAACTTTTCCACTGAGATAAACAACTTAATCTGAAAGGTTCAACCTTATTGAAAGAATTATGGTTTGTAAATTTCATTCTAATTTACCCATCTAACATGATATATATATGAGCTTACTCACTTTTCCCGAATGTTGATTGACGCATGGTAAATTAATTCTCGAAATGAAGTGAACAATTGGTGGATTATTAGGATAATTTTCATCACAATAAAGTTTCAAACTATAAATACGATTCTCGTGAATAGTCTTAAAAGAGAGAGCAGATCCAATTTTTTCCATTAAAAGCGAAAAACAATAAAAAAAAAAAAATGCTAAAAAATTTTAATTGTGAATGTATGACTTACTCCAGGAGGTCCTATGATCGTGCCATTCCAATCACTCATATATATATCTTCACCGTTTGAAAGACCGTAACTGCAAGTACCATCTCCAATCCCTTTCTCACCTTTTTCGAGTTCTTCAAGTAGTTTAAAATTACGTGGAACTGTTAATCAAACAAGTATGAATATTTGAATATTAATCAAAAATGTGAAAATATGTTTTAGATCTTTATATTGGTTTATTATATTTTTCTTTTTTATTCTACGATCGTTAAACGAACTTAACGTTATGTTTATGACTTGGTTTGAATTGATACGTTCACGAAAATTTCTTTTTTAACGCTCTTTCTTAACGTTATTATTTATTGTTATCTTGTTATTATACGAAGGGTACCTTTAGCCATTTTTTGCAATGACAAGAATTTCAAGACGATTTGACCGTTTCAAAGGTTTGTTGAGTAGAGATTTTTTTCGGTTTATTACAAACCTATTTATCATACCCCTTTTTCTTCGAATTCGGAAATAACTCACATGATACGATATTATAGCCCGATCATGTTTATGTAACACTTCTATCTCTTTTGGTAAAATCA
This sequence comes from Oehlia diaphana, assembly GCA_003833135.1. Lineage (NCBI taxonomy): Eukaryota > Fungi > Glomeromycota > Glomeromycetes > Glomerales > Glomeraceae > Oehlia > Oehlia diaphana. The sequence goes on along the minus strand of QZLH01000212.1, from coordinate 106,288 downwards.
TTCAAGAGTATTTATTATTACTTTTTTTGTTGTATAGAATAAACTATAAAGACATTTAACAAGAAACTAAGGGATATCGGTAAATTGGTCATTTAGATCACTTCCTATTTTAGATAATATTTACTAAAAAAAGAACTAATGTAGGATTGCTATGATTTCTTTCAAAAATTTGATCCCTTATCTCTGTCGTCTATCTCTGTCAAAGCAAACCATGTAAATCCCGATACGTGGAACAAAAACAATGGTTACATGTATGTATATGTTAATTGTTACATTTATACATTGTTAAATAATGTAATAGTAAATAATACTGTAAGATAATTGCATTCTTTTCTTTTAATTATGGTTTTTGAAATATATAATTCTTAATAATCAGATCAATTAATATTATTAAATAAAATAGTAAATTATACAATTGATTAAAAAAAAAATTATGTAAATCACATTTATTTATAATCTGCATTCTTTTTCTTCTTAAACCAAGATGGGAATTGACCATCATAATTTTCATCAAACTGTTTTTTTAATTTTAAATTAGATTTATGTTTTTTACTTTTTAAATGTTGATTTCGTTCAGAATCTCCATTTACAATCACTGGAATATTATCATTAAATATTGTACAAATATCACATTGATATTTTGTCCATTTATCCAAAATTTCAAAGTCACTAAAAACAATGAGAAAAAGATTTAGTAAATAACTTAACAAACCAGATAATCAATAACAAGAAAAATTCTTGTTTTTATATATATTGTTTTATGACAATACTCCTTATCTTTCTTTGACTTCAAAAGTTCTTTAGCTCGTGAATTGACTGAACTTGGGTCGGGTCCTGTTCCATTTGCAAGGAATTCTTTGAGGTAAAGAGTAATGCGCTAATTTCCGTTAAATGATCAAAATCATCCAAAATTGATAGAAGGCATTGATACATCTAAAATACCTTTAGCAATCGCAATTGCTTTATCCCGCACTTCTTGATTCCAAGTTTCTAAAGCTATAATTAATATATTTTGCTAAGTAAAATATCAAAATTCATAAGAGCATATTATAGAAAAGAAGTAAGGATACAAGTTGCATCCAATAAATATATTATAATGTCACCAGAATGCCCATCGCATTTATTATTTAATGAATCTTGTTGACACTTATATAATAATTTGTTCCTTATCCATCTAACTTGAGTTCTCGCATATCGATGTGTTGCTGCTTTCATAGATTCTAAGCCATGTTGTTTTAACCCATTTAAATATGACGCGTCTAGACAAAGCATATGATCAATGAGCCAGCTTTACGTTATAAATTCCAGAAATAACGAAATGTGGTTTCTTATTTACCATTAGATTCTTCAATTGCCGTTAAATATGGTTCAAATTCCTTATAACCTAAAATGTATAAAATTAAAATAAATCAATTATTCATAAATTAGTTTAAAACGTTCACATACCTATGGCTTGCCAAATTCCATGCGTAAAATCTTTATCTCCAAACGGAGTATTTATTTCTCCAGTTCTAACATTTTTTCTCAAATAATTGATTTCCTCAAAGAGTCCACTCTTAAAAGTATAATTTCATAATTACAATAATATTTTCAATTAAAGATTAGTAAAATATATAATTACCTCAATCATTCTATTTATCCTTGCATCAAGTCTATGATCGAGAACTTCCAAATCAGAATATAACCAGAAAATGCAAGTACGTGGAAATCTACAATAAAAGCAATGCGTATTATGTATGAAGAATAAAACTTAGGCATCCCAACCGAATATATACAATCTATTATCTATTCAATTTGGTCAATGCCAAACAAGCCACCTTAATGATGAAGCTTTTATCTCTGGAAGATTTTGTTGTTTAATCCATTCACTGTGCGGCTTCCCTGTTTCCAAATATACCTAAATATACAAATAAATTACCAAATCTATATAGAAATTCTAGGAATTAGGATAAAAAATCACCTGTAAACTTCTTCGAACTCTTCTAGTATCATTCCAGTGCCATTTACTAGCCATTACTGGATCAACTTCTTGTAGCCGTTCATAAACAATTTTAGGTTCTGCGTTTAAGATCTCTTTATCTTCTATATTACTAATTTCTCTATCATCAATATTTATAAGGGAATTCTTCCAAAGTAAGGATTGTATATAATAATTCGTGCCACCAACTATGATCGGAATTTTATGGCGATTATGAATATCATCTATCTTGAATAATAAAATGATGTAAATCATAATAATTTAAAAACTTAAAAAAACGTATAAAGTAATATTATTATGGATACAATTTGAAGCGCATCTTTTGTAAAATCCGTAACACGATATTCTTGATGTGGTTCTAAGAAATCTAAAAGATGATGCGGTATATTTTCTCGTTCATTTAATGGAATTTTATTTGTTATGATATCCAATCCCTTATAAACCTAGAATTCGAGTTGATTTAAGAAAATTTTCCAATAGCAATTATATAATTTATATTTCATAATTTACCTGCATTGAATCACCATTAATAATTTCTCCTTGTAAAGTCTTCGCTAGTTGAACACCCAAGTCTGATTTACCAACACCGGTTGTACCTACAATTGCAATAATACCTTTTTGCATCGTGTTGGTAAAAGCTGAAAAAACATTCATAATACCTTTAGTGTAAAATCGACCAAAATTCATGTAAAGTTTAAAAAGTTATCAGATCGGAGATCTGCCGGTAACATAAAAATTCCGGGTAATTCGAAATATTGAGTATTTGGTTGTCCTACAGTACATGAATTTCCGGAAATATACTGCGCCAAATTCCGGGTCCATAAAATTTATCAGAAACCTGGTTACACTGATCATGTAGATTTCGAATATGCAGTATATGGAAATCAAGTAACAAGATAACTTATTTAGGTTACAACTATTTATATATTACCGATAGATAATCATTTCCTTATCTTTATTATTACTTTTTTTGGTAAATAATTTAATTAACGTGGAAAAAGTTGTGCTGTACAATAATAAATAGTAAAAAAATGAAAACTAATTATCATTAGGTCTTACGTTCATCCTATCCTAATTAATTTTTTAATATTAATTTATATAGATACATGTGTATATTTGTGTATATGTTAAAGACAAGAATGAAAAATGAAACAATTGAGAGAAATTAGGTATTATTAAGTAATCAATGAAAATGCCAAAAATAAGAATAAAATGTATGAAATTGATATGAAGTCGAGAACAATTTCCCTCCTTTAGGCTATAAAGTTAGCTCCAAGAACTACAAATATAAGAGAAATTCCTAATTGGATAAAATTTTCATTCCTTCGGGCAGCAGAAGTATCATTTTGTTCTATAGCCTGATCTTGCTTTTTAATAACTGTTACAACAGTAGTAGTCTGTGGTTTTTGTTCTTTTACAATTTTAACGGTTTGTGGAGATTCAGAATCAGAATCTTCGGGAGTTTCGGGAGCCGGGACGTTAGGAGGAGGTGATTGAGAGTTATCGGGAATTGGAGCAGTGCTAGGAAGAGCAGCAGGTGGGGCAGGTGGGGCAGGTGGATTAGGGGGTTGATATTTAGACTGAGTTGGTGTAGTTTGCTTTCCTACCGGAGTTGGTGATTGCACAGTTTTTCCTATTGGAACTTTTGGTGCTTTTGCTTTTGCCTTTGGATCTTTAGCATTTGGAACAATTGGTTCAGCCGAATTAGCCGGAGCGGCTGGATTGGTTGGTACTGGGACAGTTGAATTATCTGGTGCTACAGTTGGAGTTTCTGTTTGGCCATTTGGAGGTGTTGGAGGACTTTTTTTTCCTTTTCCTTTTGCTTTACCTTTACCAACATTAGATGGTTTGGTTTTACCCTTGGCGACTCCTTTTGGTAAATTAATATCTTTTACTGGAGCTTTAACAGGTTTTTCTTCAACAGGCAGCTTTGGAGCGGCTTCTTTAGCTTTTGTTTCGCCATCCTTTGCTACTTGAGCATCATTTGTTGCTTCTTGTGCTGTAGCTTGGCCAAGTACACAAGCCAAAGCTAGCAGTAAACCAAAAAGTGCAATAATTAGTAGTCGCTTCGTCATGGAGAGAATTTGCGGAAGTTGATGGAAGTTATTAGATTCTTGAGTACCGTTATCTATTTGTTACGGTACTATAGTTTAAAAGAATGTTAATAATTAGGCGCAGCCTTTAAGTTGGCGGTTAATGAAAGTAAGGGAGAAATATGGAAGTGAGTGGAGTAATTATAAAAAAAGAATGAATTGGCTTGATTTTATATAATTCCTCGTTTATGCGGTGCAAATACTTAAATAATGATCACTGCATTTATTACGAACAAATTTATAATTTTTGGTTTACGATAATATAATTTTTTCGTGACATCGTGTGTTTTTCGTTTCACGTGTGTTTTCATAATTCATGCATGTTTTGTACGTTTTGTGTCATAAAAATGCCAGGATTTAAATTCGATTTCTTTATGGCACACAAATATAAATAAATAAGATAAACCAGTCATTAATTTGTTGTTGTTGTATATGCAGGTCACGATACTTTTTTATCATCTGCTATACAGTACATACTACGTACGTAATTTGCGTAATTTGTGTGTGCAAAAGAAATTCGGTTACACATTAGTAGTTAGATTCAACGTTTTTAAAAGTTCCCTCGAATACCTTATCGTACACGAACCAAAAGGTTATATCTATAAATTGGTTCTTTCCTTGTTTACATAAATATATAAGTGATATAAGTGAAAAAACAATTTAACTCATACCGGGAATGTTACCATCAATACCTTTTAGGTATTTTAATATACTATTTTTATGTTTTCTGATTTTTTTTTACTTTTCAGATTCTGTTATTTGCGTTGACGAAAATGAACATAGCTCGGTAATGTAGACATTATTGATCATTATTATTTCTTTTTTTTTATTTAACTAATAACTTTTTGTTATTACAGTCAAATAATGTGCACGTATGTACCTCTTCAGAATATCAAAATAAGTATCAGAATTACATAAAAAAAGAGGAATTACGTAAAAAGGCTACGAGTGAAGAATTTGAACTTTCAGAACCCGAAATACGAGAACAATTGGAACAAATTAATTTGGAAGTATCGCGTGTAGATGCGCTTAAAACTTTAACCTTTGGATTATTAGAAGTTTTTGATAACATAATTGATGAGCGTGATAATGATGATTCGTTATCTCAATCGGATTTTCAAAAAGACATTTTGAAATTGATTTCAACTTTTCATCATACTGCGTTAAAAATGAACGATACAGCATTTTTGGAACAAATTTGGAGTCAATATAATGTCCATGCAAAAAACAATAAAAAAAATACTCACGTTTTTATTCATAAATCTCATGGAGCTAAAGAAATAGTTGATGATGTACTTCAAGAAGTTAGTAATTCTGCAGATAGATTAGAAGAAAATATGCGTAGACATAATATTGGTGGAGGTTCCAACTTTCGTGGATCTCTTGAGACGGTTCTTAAATTAGAAGAAGATGATGAACAAGCTGATTGGGGTAATGAAGATGAACCTCGACGTCGAGGCCATGTTAAAGCGATAACAATCTTGGATGTAGATAATAATGAATATGTCTTAACAAGACCCAGCGATTTAACCATGTTTTATGAAGGTAGGAATGAGACTGAAATAAATGCATTAATCTTAATCTCATTCTTAGATCGTTCTTAACGAAAAAATCATTTTTTTTTATGTATAGATTCTCGATTAATTCAAGATATAATTTTTATAATAGTTGCATCATTTACATTTGGTTGGACTTTTAGTATTATCGGACTACCAGGTAAATAATGATTTTTTTTTTTTAGAAAGTTAATCTCAAATACTAAATAATTTTGTTCATAATGCATAGCATTTTTGGGATATATAATTGCTGGAGCTGTACTTGGTCCAGCCGGATATAACGTAATTCAGGAACTTATACAAACAGAAACACTTTCACAATTTGGTGTTATATTTATAGTATTTATGTTAGGTTTAGAATTTTCGTTCGATAAACTAAGATCTATGTGGAGACTTGCTCTTGGAAGCGCTTCATTGATATTTACGGCAACTCTTTGTTTCTTCATTTTAGCTGGATTTATTGTTGGTGCAAGCGTAAATGAATCTATTTTTATAGGAGCATGTGTTTCGCTTTCGAGCACAGCTGTTGTTGATCGATTACAATGTGTAGAGTTAAAACCACTTTACGGCTTGCTTGTAATGCAAGACATGTTATTTGGTGTTTTATTGGTAATAATTTAATTTATATATTTTATATATCTAAAAAAATGTTCTAATATATATATTTAATATTTTAGGCAGCATTACCGGCACTATCAAAGTCAGGAGTAGATGTTATATTGGCTATAGGACATTTATTCTTATCATTAATTATTTTCGTAACGTTTAGTCTTGCTATTGCTAATATACCAGTTGGATGGCTTCTAAGTGCGGTTAGAGGGTCCCATAATCGAGAACTTTTCCTTTTAGGATCAATTTCAATGTGTTTAATAATGTCACAAGTATCAAATATGTTAGGACTTGGAGTTGAAATCGGATGTTTTGTAGCAGGAGTACTTATTCATTATCGTAGATCAATATCTGATTCATCGATAAGTGTAGTCGAACCCGTTAGAGATATATTTTCATGTTTATTTTTCGCAAGTATAGGATTGCATTTATATCCAAGTTTTTTGATAAATGAAGCACCATTATTATTTACTTTAACGACGGGAGCAGTTGGATTTAAATTTATAATAACTACAATAACATTATTAATATGTGATTATAGTTTGAATAAATCAAGTACGATGGCAATTGGAATATCACAGATTAGTGAATTTACTTTTGTTTTAGGCAGTAAAGCGAAAAGTTTTGGTATAATATCACGAGAAGTTTATTATTTATTATTAACTGTTACTTCATTATCTTTAATGGTTACCCCTATTTTATGGAATATTTTATTTAGAAGTAGAAGAGATATAAGCGGTATTGGTGGTAAAAATAAAATGATGGTATAATTGGAAATAGATTATAAACATTTATAAACAAAAAAAATATATATATATATATATTTTAAAGAGGAGAAAGAGGAGAGATTAAAAAGTAAAATGTGTATTTTATAATAAACTAAATTTTTTTTTAAATTTTGTTTATTACAGCTATGAGTGTATAAATACATATCCTCTTTATAATTCGCAATTATTAATTGATTTTATTGGATGTGTGACATTATTCAATACATTTAAAGCAAGTACCTATAAAGCAAATTACATTTAAGGCAATTGATGGCCTTGAGCAAGTAATATACTGATAATTTGTAAAGATGTTAAGAAATTCCGTATAAGAATCATGATTAGTAAAATGAGCAATTGCTCGGAACCACCTTCCTCCAATATGAATCAGAATGAGTTGATTATAATCTTCTAAAAATTCGTATGTAAATGAAATGTTCTTTGTGAATAATATCGCCAACTTTTATATTAGGCAGTTTTGTTGTTCCTTTCTTATATTCTCTAATTACCCCCTTAACATGACATCCTTCAATTGGCCTGTATCATGCAAAAAATTAAGCATGTTCTCCAGATACTTCGGTTGAATCGGAAATATTTTTGGACCGAGTATCTTGACCACTATATTTACAGTTAACAGTCCTGCTACGGGCTTGGGTTCCTTTGGCGGGAGCAGGATCATGCCTTGCTTGCCTGGTGTTTCAATTGTCCTTCCAGGAATTCTTGTTAGTAATTTCCTTCGTTAATGTAAGTTCGTCATCCGGCTCCTTAAAAAATTGCTAAATCGCTTAATTTTTGCTTTGTTGGTTAAAATAGAATCAGTAAACTTACTTTTTGATTTTGAGTGAGTAACTTTTCCAGCTCTCCCAGCATTAACTGACTCGCTTCCGGTTTCTAAAAAAAGATGCTTAAACTTGATTTGTTGATCAAAGTTACTAGAATATAAAATCGGTAGGCTTACTTTCTGTAATTCCATGGTACTCTTTAAACACTAAAACCTCGTCGTGTTCTTCGTAGGGTTTTCCGTCTGCAATCCACTTTTTTATTGCAATTATATTGGCAGAAGCTACCAGTTCCTCTTTTAATTGTTCAAGCGATTTTGTTGGCTTAATTGATTTAGCTGAATTAGTTTCTATGATGAAAAATTTTTTCGTTGTATGAAATATAGAAGAAAATGATCTGACTCATTAAATATATAATCACGTAGACACGATCTCCATTCCATTTTGAATCCTGTTCAGTCGTACAGATTACATAATCAAGATCATCGAAGGCCCGTAGATTTTGCGCAAAATCTGTGATGTTAAACTTTTGTTTTTTCACTTCGTTCATACACTAAGTATAAGAGGAAGTGGAAGTCCGACGAGGCTTTTGGTTCCGAGCATGAATATGTCTATAGTATCATTACAACAGGTGAGAAAATGACTCTAGTGAAGGTTTCTGTTACGCTTTTGCATCACTAGCTCGTTTCACAATTTCTTAGTCACGGACTAGTATTCATCCTACATAGTACCGATGGCATCTACTGTACAAGTAAGACCGAGTACCAAATCTCACTAACGGAAGACGCCATCAAAAATCAGCCAAATTACGCAAGAATGTGAAGAGGATCTTAGAGGTTATAGTGGGTTTGTTAAAAGATGGGGTATCAGCTAATGAAGAAACCGCAAATAAGAAGCGTCGTGTAGAAGAGATAATCAAGAAAAAATAATTATATAGTCAGACTGCCAGAAGGGCACGTCTGAAATGTGATGGCGCGGTGTGGCGCAGTAATTTCAAAAAAATTAAGTTAAAGATTTTCTTTTTAATGTAATGTTTTCAAATTTACACATCATCTGTTTTACAAAATTCACTTATAAATGGAAGGAGGTTTTGGAAGTAGTTTTTGACTTTAGTATATAACAACTGATTTTATCGTCTTTGCCGATCATTTCCAAATTTGGATTTGTCAAAAAAACAGTTTTTGTTAAATAACTCAAAAATGACTGAGCATCCTTAACGTAAAGTGGGGGAGTACAATTTTAACGTACAAACTGGCCCGAGTTTAGGAGTTATGCACTTGCACATGATAGCGTTAACGTTAATTCCGGCCAGTTTGTACGTTAATATCGTACACCCTTACTGTACATTAAGGAACCTCTTCTAAACCACCCGTATATACTCTAAGTAAATTTGCAGAACGGACAAAAATACATCTAATGTAGTAATTTAAAGGTGTAATTTTAAATAAAAAAAATTGCAATTTAATTTTTTTGGAAAAATCGCTGCGCCACACTGCGCCGTCAACCTGACACACATTTCAGACGTGCAAGGGGGGCAAAAATTACCTTCTTGACCCGTCTCACCTAATCAACACTGCATAAATCATCGCACCCCACTGACCCCCTTGCTATAAAATATTTATTTATATTATGCAGAGGGTGATGATATGGTTACACAGGTCAAGAAGGTAATTTTTGCGCAAGGGGGAGACCATGAAGATGTTACACATCTTCCATTTTTAGACACTTGTAGTTAATATAATTCTAGCCAGAATTATGTTTTAATTTTACATTTCCTAAAATGAATGATGACATGGGGGGTCAAAAATCCTAAAATTTAAATTATGTCATTTCTGGACAACTGAACCGGATCGGTGGGTTGGCGGTCGGGTTCAAAAATTTATTTTGTCCCAGGTCTTATGAAAACAGTTGTAATAAAAAATTTTCTTGGCAAATTTCGCTTACGGGCCGTGAGGAAAAATCACATTTTTTTATTTTGAATGTTTATGTACAGTAGGCTGACACTAAATACATAAACAAACACAAAATCTAACTATTTATGATTTTCGATTACAATTGCCATCCTAGAATGCAGAGCTTAGGAAGGAGAATACTGTGATCCCCGGTCTTAGATCATGTAAACTTTTTTGGCTTTTTTTCCCTTAAAAGTAATATTCTTTTTCAAATCATTATCCCTTCAGATAAATTAATACAAGCCAATCCAATCATCTCCAAGTTTTGCTCAAAGCTATTTTATTATGGTTCTATTTTTACTAATCGTCATTTAGCAAATTTTTAATTGGTACAGGTAATAGTATAAGTATAAAAAATAATTGTATTAATGAATAACAAAATAATCTTATTACTAGAAATTTCCTTTTTCATTTTCGGTAGCAATTTGTTTAAGAGATAAAACTAAATAAACTAAACACCATGTCTTTTAGAAATTTAGTTAGAACTAATCCTGTGGCATTTAATTCTTACACAGAGGGTTGAAACTTGATTTCATATTTTTCTGCCAGATTAATCCATCAGTTATTTAATATCTTAAATTATAAAAAGATTTTAATTGTTATACCCAATCACGTGGATTTTTCAACACATCTATTAATTTTTCTTCACGACTATTTTTTTCGGGAACGTGCATATATTCCCACCTTGCAGTTAAGGGTAATGACATAAATATACTTTCAATTCTTGCACCTGGAGTTTGCAGTCCAAATTTCGTCCCCCGGTCCCATATAAGATTAAATTCAACATACCGTCCCCTTCGTAATTGTTGCCAGTGTTTCTCTTCTTCACCAAATTTCATATTCATTCTCTTTTTAATTATTGGAACATATGATGGGAGAAAGGCATCACCACATTGCTTTATAAGAGCAAATATCTCTTCAGCAGGTTTTCTATCCATATCATCAAAGAATATACCACCAACCCCACGTGCTTCACCACGATGTTGTAAATAAAAATATTTATCACACCATTTCTTGAATTCAGGATAATATGTAACATCATGTTTATCACATGCATCCTTTAGCGTCTTATGGAAATGAATCGCATCATCTTCAAAAAGATAAGAAGGTGTAAGATCAGACCCTCCTCCGAACCACCATAATTTTGAAGTTCCATCCTTATCATCCTTATTATTAATCTCAAAATATCTATAATTTAAATGTATGGTTGGTGCATAAGGATTATGTGGGTGCATAACAATTGAAATCCCTGCAGCAAAAAATGGATGAGGTCCTTTAGATGGGTCAATTTCTTTATTGCGTGATTTCATTTGTTTTACTGCCGCTTCAGGTAAATTTCCATAAACAATTGAAATATTTACGCCAGCTTTTTCAAAAACATTTCCATCTTGTAAAATACAAGAAATTCCCTCTCCACCTTGTTCTCTTTCCCAACGATCAATTTTGAATTTTTTACCATCAAGAGATTCAATTTCTTTAATAATAAGTAGCTGTAAAGATTTTACATATTCTTCCATTCTATGTCGCATAGGTGTTCTCTCATCATTATTGAAATTAACATTCTAAAATATTTAAATTGAATTATTAGCTATCCTAATATTGCATTACTATTTATAGAATTTTTAATGGATAACTACTTTTGATTTATTATTTACCGAAGCGGCACATTCAACTTGACTAGTTAACTAAATGATAAAGAGAAATTAAATAAATTAAGTATTAACTAATACAATTAAAAATTTTATACCTGAAAACCTTTAAGACAATAAAAGGAAAGTCCACTGCTTATGAAAAAAATAGCAACTGGAATTTTATTATTTACTAAAAATTGCTTATTATTTATAAACGGTCTTCTAGTAGCATATGTAGCATATATTGCATTATTGATTTTAATAGAAGGCAATCGTGATACGAAACGCGCCAGTAAGGAAGGGAACATTCCGCTATGAATAAAGGCAAAAAAATTTTTTTTTGAAAATTTTTTTTTCCGGAAAAAATTCCGGTTTAACTACCAAACAGCCACGTGACTTAGTACTCTAATAAATAAAACCGCGTTTTTTCTATTAAATAATAATACGAGCCGTGTTTTAAGGGGAGTTTCTTATTTATGACGATAAATTATGTATATTTTTAGAATCATCGAAGTATGAACGTGGATATCGAATTCTGAGATGATGAAAGTTCTGAACAAAGATAAAACTGATTTTCTGAATTACGTGTGAAAATAGCTCGTGTTATGATATAGGGAAGTGTTGGAGACATTTCATTTAAGAAGCACTTCAGTAAAATAAATATTTCAAGATTCTGACCAATAAAATTCGCCAAGTCACGTTACCGAAAATTTTTCCTAATCTATTAATCTATACGTGTTTACATCTATATACAATTCTCTTCTTTTTTATTCATATATTCATTCGCCATGTCGGTACTTAGTGGTAATACCAATATTATTGTAGAACAACCTCGTGAAGTGCAACATTTGTTGTCTCTAAAGGTTATGCGACAGTCAAGTCCTTTAACCAGTAAAGGGACCGAGAAGAAGTCACAAGCAGAGTCTTTGGATCCTACTGTTTCGAAATCGGCGTCGAGAATTCACATGCGTGATCTTAGTGAGAACGAACTATCATCTTTGCCTTCAATGAATACTAACGCGATTGAAAATATTTATTTAGGTGCTACTTTTGACAGTTATCTTATTGTAAATAACGATTCAGCTCGTATAGCACGTGATATCAGCATTAGAGCAGAACTCCAAACGGAAAAGCAACGGTTACAATTGGCAGATACTACTTCCAATTCAGTTCCAACCGTTGAACCACATAAAGCATATGAATTTGTAATAAAACACGAGATCAAGGAATTAGGCATACACAATTTAGTATGTATGGTTCAATATACAACAGATGAAGGGATCAAAAGATACCTTAAAAAGTTTTATAGGTTTCAAGTTTTGAATCCTTTCGCAGTAAAAACTAAAGTTAATAATATGGCAGATGGAACTGTGTTTTTGGAAGTTCAAATTCAAAACGTAGCAGAGAGATTAATGTACCTGGAGAGGATGAATTTTGAACCTGGTGAAGTTTTTAATTATAAAGATTTGAATTTTGTGGTTTTCAATGATGAAATAAATGACAAAGAACTTAAAAAAGTTAACGAAAATATTAATGAAAATATTAATGAGAAAATCGATTTAGTTAATAAAGAGTCTAATATTGAAAGTAAGGAAGAAAATGAAAATTTGAACATAGCAAACGAACAAGCAAACTTAGAAAATGATAACAAAGAGGACGAAAAAAACTCTGAATCAAAAATTGTCAAATCATCAAAAGTAAAAATAGACCAAGAGAGTATTTTTGGAAAGAATAGTTATTTAAACCCACAAGATATTCGTCAATATTTGTATATGTTAACGCCAAAACCCGAGATAGATAATAAACTTGCACGGACAACAAACGCTCTTGGAAAACTTGAAATTGTTTGGCGTTCAAACTATGGTGAAACAGGGCGTTTACAGACAAGTCAATTGATACGTAAACCTCCAATACTGGATGAGATTGAGTTTTCCGTAACATTCATTCCATCTTTAATAGAACTTGAAGTTCCATTTAAATTAGGATGTCGCATAAGGAATCGAACGACGACTACATTAAAAATTACGATAACAGCGGTTAAAAGTAAAATGGGATCTGTATTACTAAGTGGCCCTTCTACAAATTATTTGGGTGAATTAGCATCAGACGCTTTCGTTGAATTTAGCTTGGAATTTTTTCCATTAAGTCCTGGATTGCAGAAAGTTGGTGGTTTAAAGGTGGTAGATAAAATTTCTGGTTATACAAAAGAAATCGATCACCTAACGGACATTTTTGTTTTATTCTCAAAATAGAAAATTTCAATATTTTGATTTTAACATTATAACATCCAATGACAGAATCATTATTTTTATTATTATTTATAAATCTAATACTTTTAATATTTTCTTTTTAATCTTTTTAAATAAAAATTTTCTTATTAGTTAATATTATTACTTTCTATAATATTATCTCACTCTCGACCTTGATGCACAGTCATTTTAGGTGTTTCCAAATTAGTTAAATAACCAGTAATCAGTTCATTACGGACGTCCGGCATAGTATTTAACACCAAATAACGTTTATCTTCCTATAAATTAATATTGTATTAAGAATGAACGTCAAATATTGTAAATGGCATTTATATACTTACTTTAAGTACATCATGAATCTCTTCTAGCGATAATGCGCGTGCTTTCTCTTTACTGGTTCCAGTCTCGTCAGTTGCACCATCTTCTGATAATTTGACCATTCGTGTCCTGTATTCAACAAATTGATTTTCTCGTAAAAGTTCTTTAAATTCTTTTTTAGCCACTTCAATTCTTTGAATTAGATATTTGTCAAATAGTTCTTCTAGTAATTTTTCATTCTTTGAAAGTCGGACAGAGCGTATATCTTCTTTGATAACTGACTGAATCTCTAACCAAGTAGTATCAAGCTGAACATGTTGGTCAAGTAGGTTATGATATGATTTCAAACGCTTCTGATAGATATCATCTATATGTTCTTGAAATAGCCTTTCTCTATCTTTATCTTCAAGACCATGACCATGAAAACGCGAATCTTTATGTAAATCAGGCTTCTTTAATTCCCAAGTGGTCTAGACAAATAAATAATTCATCATTAAACAAATTGAAGCAGAAAATATAACCACCATATATTATTCCTTTACCTCATGAGTTCGCACTAAATCTACTAAAAGTGTTTGGAATTCGCGTATGGATTCATCTCGCATAATTTTATTTTTAGCATTGTCTTTTTCACGGGTTTGGACTTTCTTCTCCCACCTAACTTGAGCCTCCCGATTTCTTAAGCTTGCCTCCTCTCTTAAAATAGCAATATATACCTTTACTAAAAAAGAAATTCTGAAAGTGGCAAAATTTCGATTTAAATACAGATAAATTCAAATCAATAAAATCATACCTTGCTTTACGATCTCTTTGTCTACGTTCATTCTCTTTCTTAGCCATTTCTTCTTCATCTTCGGCTTCTAATTTTCTACAATAATCTCTAAATATATCTTCTCTCATATCGGAAGATTCTACAGCATCATACCTTGGATCATGATCAATTATTCTCTTGACCTATATAGTGAGATAATGATTACATAACTTTGAAATTTAAGTAAGAAAGCCATTGATTATTTATACCTTTCGCCAACTAGAATTATATTTTATTTCCCTCGTTTCTCTCAATAACCTTACAAAATCTTCTTCGGCTTTCTTTTGTTGAACTCTTTTGCCTAATTGTTTGAAAGAACAAATTATTTAAACAACGAATATATAAAAAATGATGTTATACAGATTGCAAAGTAAATTCTCACGCTCGGATTCTTTTTCTTTCAATCCTTTCACGTAATTCCTGAATGTTTTTTCTTTTTCTTTGTCGTCAGAAAAATTTTTAAACCTTGGATCACGCTTAAATTTTCTCCTAAAATCATCCCAGTGAGAACGGTGAGTAGTTTCTTCTTCAAGTAATTTCAGATATTCGTCTTTTTCCGACAAATTCTATTTACAACATTCATCAAGTTACTAACTGTAGTAAGACACGTTATATTGTACTAAAACGTTGTTTACCTTCGCTTTATTTTTCCTTTCAGCCCTTAATTCCGCTACTCGTTCTTTGCAGTATTCATCAAATATCTCTTTTCTTTGTTTCAAAGTCGGTATTACTTAGGATTATCGCAATAAGTGGAAATGTTAGATTTTTTAGTTTAAATTTAATTAATTATATCTTTCATACTATAACTTTCATACTATGACCGATTACTCTTAGCATACATGTATATCTTTCGTCATGAATTATTCTCGGAAGTTCTTTCTCCCAAATGGCAAATGGTGAAACTTCCATATCTTTAAGCAAGCTCTAAAAGTAGAAACTGCATTAATTTCTATAAATAAAAATGAGAAATTTATACTTAAAATGATTTACCTTAAACATAAGTACACGTTCCTCAGACGATAACTCTACATCTTTTCCTTTGTCTTGCTTTTTTAAAATAGAGTTTTCTTCTTCGCCTGCGTTCTCGTGATCATCAAATTTATCGTTATAATCTTCGGAATCGCCATCCATTAATTCTTGATTTTCTTGTTCCTCCATAAACTGAAGTTGGAAGGCTATATCATCTTCTGTTAATCTAAATGTTTTTGTTTGTTCATTAATATTCCAATTAATTAAAATAAAAAATAATAATATACTAACTCAGTTCCTTCAACTTCGCCATCATCCACACTTCCTTTAGCTCTTTTGAAATCCTCGCTACCAGATACTTCCTCATCGTTTGCCTTTCGTTTTAATCCTGCACTATCATTTGATCTTTGATTTTGAGCATCTTTTTCTTCTTGTTCTTTGAAAACTTTGACAGCTTCTGCAATTTCTTCAGGTACTACCCAAACAGATTGTTTCGTCTCGGAATTATAATAAAATTCATTTCCTTCAGTTGTATTAACGATATACCATTTTGTATCAGGAATTTGCCTCCTGTGCAAATATAAAAATTTTTTTTTATAAGATAATAAATTTGGATAAAATATAAAATGTATCTATATGACAATGTTTGATCTGGATATACTGACTTTCCTTTGGCCTTTTCTTTCTTCTTTTTATCTTTACTCTTATCCTTTTGTTGTGTAAATGGTACGTTTTGTTGTATTTGCTGTGGCATGACTCCTGAAATCGGTTGAAACGAAGGTAACTGCATAATTCCGGGAGGAGGACCAGGAGGACCAATCGGAGGAGGAGGAGGAACCAGTATAGGTCTCTCCCAGGTACTTTGACCTGTCGCAGCGTTATAATAGTAAAACATTCCATTCGGGGCACGGTGCTCAGTCCAGCCTGAAGGAAGAAGTGGACGAAAAGGCGGACCCATATGTAATTGGGGTAATTGATGCGGGCTTACAGGAGGTGGACGTTGTTGCGGATAACCAGAATGAGGCTGATCTTGTTCTCGAGGTGAGCGAGACATGTTATTAATACGAATAATGCATAAGCTTATTTTTCCGCATTTAAACCAGTCACACAGTCACATTATTTTATCACATGATTAAATCCTTAATTCCGGCCGGCAAGTATTGATTATGAAGGGCAAGTACCTGAGGACGATGATACTACAATTGCTTAGATGAGCCAAGAAATTTCTACTTAGATCTCGTGTTATTCCTTTGCCGGAACAGTAGGAATATCTTATATTCCTATTAATATATATTAGTTACTAATATAATTTTAATCGTCCCATACACATTCATCATTAAATTCATTTTTCTTCATCTTCATCCACTTCAACCTCAACCTCAATAACATCTTGTATTTTTACAACCACTGAAAACAAATTCTTTTAAATTCACTATATAATGAACCTTCGTAACCATCAATCGACCATTTTGGAGTTGTTGATACAGATTCCCTGTATTGCAAGAATTAATCTTTCCATATATGCATGCTTGTTGCTTCCGAACTTTTGATTATCATCGTCTTCATACTTGTTATTATCATCATCGTACTTGTGATTATTTTGTATTCGTCGATAATCGTTATATTTGCCATCCCCTTTTCATTTTAAAAGAAAACAGAGAATAAATGCAATGATGTTCAAAAGTCAGAAATTCTCTTCTCTTATTATTACCTTAAATCATTTACAAAACTTCCAGCCTAGGGAAAAAAACATTACAACTTACAAAAAATTTATTTTTAAAAAAAAAGAACAGTTGAAATCAAAAAAGTCAAAGAGTAAACTCCCTTTTGTAATTACCTTAAGACTGGTTTCCAATCATTTTGAAACAAGAAACATGTTATACCAAAATAATAAATTTTTATACAAAAAATCGTTTTATTTAGTTCAATAAAATATAAAAAACAATAAAAAAAAATGAAATTATTCGACTATATACTATAACTTATAATTAGTTAATGTAGATTATGTGTAAAGATATTTTTATTAATGTGATGCTTCACCTATTAGCAAAGCAATATCCTATAGTGACAAATGCGCTGTTCGATCAACCCATAATTTGCTCTCTTACCGCTATAATCATTACTTGCTCATTTATGACATCTACGGACAAGCTGATAAGGCTCATTATTAAATTCACTAGTTGCCTTTCGAAGTTCAAAATTCCGTAGTTTAGGATTTCTAAACTATTCAAACTAATTTTGAAACTAATTAATTATAGTTTAATACTTAAAACTAGTCTATTCTTTTCAAGAATTACCTTATCTAATCAAGGAAAATCTTTTGAAATGAATAAAGTATTAAAAGGTCAGCTTTTGCCTGCAACAAATGAATACCCTGACAAAGTAATTCTTGATATTCCCTCTCCAAGTAGACAATGTGAGATTTACCATGAATAGATAAGCTGTCATCTTTCCCTCCATTTCCAGAATCTTTTCCACGAGAACCGACTGCACTTTCATCAGATACGCAACTCGGTCTCGAATTTCTTTCCTGAAGGCATTATATCGCAATTGCATTTCACTTTGGAAAGTCATGTACTTTCAAAGCAGGATTGCTGCATCCCACAGAGTGATAATAAGAATCGAATGAGTAAATAGCAATTTGCCCTTGGAGCTATAAGGTTAAAATTTTGATTTTGGACGTAAATCCATGATCAACGTGTTAGGAAAATTTTAAAAAAAGAAATCCGGGAGTTCCTTTTCAGCATTTGATGCTGTTATCTCGTCTTCAGGGATACTCTTGACGCATATCGTCTATACAAATGGATAAAATCGCCTTCTTACTAAAATACTTGCAGAAAACCATCATAACAAATTATACTTTTTATAATTCATTCCAACGTGTATAAATATATATGTTTATTAAATCACGAATGATACCCTTTAGCTCTCAGAATTCTCTATTATCTATTTTAAAATTATGGACACACAAGTGATCTCAAGTATGAATGAGACTTTAAAGGTTCCTAATGGGTCAAGTTCAATTAAGGAAGAAATGGATAAGATTAATATCAGAATTTGTGGTACCCTTACAGGTGAATTTTTTTATATAGAAAAAAATGTAAATGGGAGTAGTTAAATTTTTTTGGAAGAATTGTTTTTGGTTCTCGCAGCTGGATGAAAAATTCCGCAATATCACGTCACGTGAGATCAGATGTGATAATTTTTTTTAATAAATCTATTATAAAGTGAAAGATATAAAACAAAATTAATATATCTACAAAGAAACTTTACAAGCCTTGTTGGATTTGGATTTATATTGCTTAATGGAATTGCAACAAGCAAGGACGAAAAAATATATTATTTATTTATGATTGAAACACCCCTTCAAATAAATATGAGCTTTAAATGATCAATAGGTTAACAAGATAGCCAATAATTGAAAAAATTTCCCGATTATTATCCTCTTTCTTCTAAGATTTATCCCTCTTCTTTCTTACTTTCTTTTTCTTGAGATTGGTCAGGTTTAGGAGAAGGAATGTAATCGTAGTTCCATCCATTTAATGGAGGAATCTCTGTAGGAATTTCATTTGGCCGGGAAACAACATGGTTTTATTACCAAGCTGAACAGACAAAAATAAATTTTTACTTAGTTGAATATTCGCTTCATTTAACATTCTATATTTTGCTGCCAGTACTTTCACGTTTATTACGCAAGTTAATTGCCAAGCTCTTTCAATAGTTTTCTTTCAAGATCTGTGAAATGTGGTAAATCTGTTTTAGGGGTTTCATAAAGGATACATTTAATAACTTCATAACGAGTATCAGTAATGTTATAATTTGTTGCTCCAGGTGTCCCCGACGGTGGTCCTCGTGGTTTTTTGCTTGTATCTGCACGAAATAAAAGCTTTCGTGCTATTGAGGTTGGATCAGTTAGTCCAGTAAAAATATCCGATATATCAAGACATCCGATTATTCCGATATATCGCAACTCGCTCAACCGAATTTATTAAAATATACGAAAAATTCGAAGCACCTTAGATATCACGTGATTTTTCGTTCAAAATTTTAAATTCATATTATAAAAGAACTAATCAAGATATCCGATATATCAAAAATCTTTTTATAATGAAAATTATGTTAGGATAGTGTTAGGACTCGGCGTAACAAGGAATACAGAAAATAAAGCTATTCCCAAACTTTGATTAAAATATTAAAATAAAAAAAAGAATAGTAAAATTGTATATAAAGAATTTCGGTATAAAACGATCAATTTTAATTCTGGCCAAAATTAACCATTTCGGCTGGAATTAAGCATATTTTTAAAATTACATTAACGTCAAATTTATCAAGATTTTTTTGAGCAGCCCGCCGATCCGCCGATCCGGTATTTTAGCTGGGCACGTGATCCAGATTTGATAGTTTGATAATAAATAACAACTGAACCGGATCGGTGGGTCGGCGGTCGGGTTCAAAATTTCAGATTTGGTTCCGACCAAATCCAAGATCTGATCGCCTGTGTTTTTAATTGGCTGATAAACAATGAAAAATTCTGTATATCAAGCACTTTTACGCTTGTTGTTATATAATTAGGGACGATTTATTGAGGTATTTAAATTACATATCTCGAAAATATCTTTGCACCCTTACTCAAATGATTCTTATCCATTATAGGAAGTGACCAAAGTGTATTACAAAAAGGTCGACTTCCATTAGTATCTATTTCTAAATTTTCAAAACAAAGTGTATCTAAGACTCGTGATTGTCTCTTTGTGCTGCTACAACATAATTTAGTATATTGGGCAGAAACTAGAGAAGGTTCACGTAATTCAATTCATTATTCTATTGATCAAAATGAAGTTTTAGCAAGAGTTAATTTTGGAATTTATATAAAATACGCAAATGAATGGGTTAGACATTGGTTACATTGATTTGATTTATTTTAATATGTTCACTTATTTGTGAAAAATTATATTTATTATTATTTTATTTATGGTAATAGGGAGCTGATGAGATTACTTATTATATGCTGTTAAATGGTAAGGGAACGTTCAATGGATTCATCAAAGATCGAAATATATCAAAGAGAACGAACAGTGAGTAAATCAAATATTTATTATAATTTTTTTTTATGCTCATCCTTTAAATTTATTATCATACTTTCATTAAAGATGACGTTAAAAAAATTGTGGAAAGGCGTTATCTTACACCAGTAAGAATAACAGATTCAAAATCTGTCCAGTATAAAGCATCAGAGGCCGAACAACGCGAATTAGCAAAAGTCACCATTTTATTCCCACAAAAAAACAAATGGCTGAAGTGAAAGCTAAACTCGCGGCTGTAACTGATGATGACAATGTTGCAACAGGATCGGTGAGACTAAGCTCATAATATTAATGGTATTTTAATTTGATTTTTATTTCATATTTATTTATTTTCCTTATCCTAATTTTTAGAAACGTAAAATCAATTTTGATAGTATTGAACGACCAACAAAGGTTTGAATATTTGTTTAAATATAATTTTTTTTACATATATATATAAATTACTTTCTAATCCATTTGAATTTACAGCAACAAAAAGGAGAGGATCCAATTGATAGAAGTTATAAACAACTGAATTCGTTGACTCCGTTTTTGTTAACAAAAATCTTATCTTTTAGGAAAATCAATATTATCGTGTAAATTATGAAAAATTAATGCTAAATCGAGAAACAGAGTAAGTTAAAGCATATATTGATTAGCTGTTATAATTTTTTTTCTGAAATAATTTTAATATTTGGGTGCTACAGCAAATTGTTGAATTTGATAAGGCTCAAATTAATCAATCTGCAAGTATTATAGCGAAAGTAGTTCTTGACGTTGTAGATGATGAGAAGCCAAATGATGTGGAATCATGTAAGAATAAAATAAAATTATCATTGATTTGTCTGTGTTCTTGAAATAAATATACGTATTTATATGTATTTTAAATATGTTAGATGCAATATCAGCTCAAAGAATTATTATGAGTGTTCCCTGAAAAGACTGATTTATTTAATCAACAAATGCAAAGTGCAAGAAGAGGAGTAACTCGCGAAATTCTCATTAAACAATATTTGGATTATCTTGTGGAATATGATGATATATTACGTAAAAAAGATGAGAATATGAGTGGAATGTATTATTCGATATAATGAAATTTGTGAATCATTGAAAAAAGAGATTTTTGAAGATGTTATTATGGAAAATATGGATTTAAAGGAGTGAGAATTGTCAACTCTTATGCGAAAAAGGCAAATTGGATGAGAAAGCAGTAAGTTTTTTAATTTGTACAATTTGTACCTCATCAGTTTTTTAAAACTAAATAATATTTTTTTCCAGATTGTTAATTTAACATTGATGAATCCTTTAGAAGTTCGCCAAAAGCTTACAGAATTAATGAGCGGGGGTTTTGTACAAATACAAGTAATTTATCAAGCTATCAAGTTCATAAGAAATTTATATTTGTTATTAACTAAATACGTCAATTTTTTTACAGGAAGTCCCACGATCGATCAGCAGATCGAGCACCATCAAGAACATTTTATCTATGGGATATAGATTACAAAAAATGTTATGATGTATTGTTGAATAATTATTATCAAACACTTACTAATATACATCAAGTGAGTTTTGATTATGAATCGGGAGCATCAAGACTCCTAGAAAAGAAAGAAAAAGAAGATGCATTACGACAATTGAATAAGAGCTCTAATATACAATTATTGAATGAAACAGAAAGGAAAAAATTACATGAATTGGAGCAAATATTGACCCAATTGAATACAGAATTGTGCAAATATTATGTTTTTTAGTAATATAAATAAAAAAATCGGGGATAATAAAATCGCTGTTGGCATGCTAACAATAACTATTATATCAATAAGCTAATAATGATTAATTATTAACTGAATTTAGAAAAATTGCCTCATTCTCAATTAAACCTTCTTTTGGGTTAGATCTGGTCAAAAAACTATTGATATTTAGTGACTTTTTTGGTGATTAATTGATTAAATTCTAAAATTTAATTTTCGATTTTATCGTATATATGGCGCAAAGTTCTGTAATAACGATAAAAACAACGATCAAATATTTTATGAGAGAAAAATACATTAAATTAATTTTCATGTGTATTTTTGTCTTAAATATGCGTCGTTTCTTTTCAGAATTTATGCGTTGTTTCTCCTCGGTATTTGTACGTCATTTCACACCTTCTATACCATGTGCTATACCACCTACCATACCACCTACTATACCACCTACTATATCATTTTACATTCGACCTTCCGTACCACTTTCTGTATCACCTATAACATGTATCGAAAGATCTAAACAAGGTGTTACATTCAACAGAGAGTTATTTGCATTAATTGGAGGGGTATTTGTATTCTGTTCATTTGCATTAGGAAATTATTGGTACGATTTATTCTCGTGTTAGTTGTAATGAGCCAAACTACAAACTATAAACAACTATTTTCTTTGTAATAGGAGCTTGAAGAACCAATTAGGTTCAGAGAAAGAAAGACAAGAAAGTATAAGCAAAGAAGTTCTGGCAAAGTTTCTATTCTCTGAATTTCATAGTTCTAATAACTCTCCTTTTTCCACTAATATAGAAAGAAGTAAATGAAGTAAATGAAGCAATTGAAGTAGTAAATGAAATAAATGAGGTAAATGAAGATAAATGAATAAAGAAATTTATAATGGTAAATAGATCAATGTCAATTTTTTTTGAATTTTAATATGCTTAATAAGTTAAGATTTTTATGATCTTAAATCTAGTTTCTATTTGATTTTTAAAACTTAATCATTTTATCCTTAAACTGTTTTTATTTTCCTGTATTATTTCAAATTCCATTTCACTTATTAATAAAAAAAAAAGTAATAAAACTTGTTGAATTATTAACCAGTTAATTAACCGGTTGAGTGAGATTTATTTGGAAGAGTCGAAACTGCGCACTAGTAAAATTT
The DNA here is from genome assembly GCA_003833135.1 of Oehlia diaphana. Classification (NCBI taxonomy): domain Eukaryota; kingdom Fungi; phylum Glomeromycota; class Glomeromycetes; order Glomerales; family Glomeraceae; genus Oehlia; species Oehlia diaphana. The sequence goes on along the minus strand of QZLH01000212.1, from coordinate 82,612 downwards.
GTTACGAAGTTATGTTCTTTCAACTTTCTTTTTTAGCTTTAAAATATTAAGAACTCATGTAAAATACTATTTTTAACAATAAAGGCATATTAAATAGAACAAGACTTAAGTAACTAAATAGAGTTATTCAACAAGAATGAAAAACAATTATTTTTTTGTTTTTATTTGGTATATACTGAAATAAATAATAGGAATATCAATAAGAAATATTAAATAGATGTGTTTTTTCCTAAATATCATTTCTTCGCATGCGTGTACATTGTACACTATATTGTTTTGATAAAAACAAAAAAAAGAAAGTTATTACATACTATTCAAAAAAGAGCATTTTCAGGATTTTATGATTGTTCAATTTTGTTTACTGATTCACTAAAGGTATTAGAGAAAAAAAAATGAATAGTGACAGGAATTAAAATGTAAAATATTGTAAAATATTTGTATGTAGATCAATTATTACTAACAATTTTTTTTTGTATTAAAATTGATTTATATAATTAAGATTGCAAAAATGGTCCTAATGGTGATCTGGCAACTACATCAGGAAATTGTTGATTGAGTGCTTTTATGAGATCTATTAATTCTTGACGTGTTTGATCTTTCAATTGATCTTCAGGTGGAGAAAGAACTTGAGCAAATATGTTTAAAAATTCCGGAATGTGACTTAACACCTAAAAGTAAATTTTAGTTAATTTAATACGTTATATTAATTGGCAACTACCATATTTAACCATTATCTTAAACTTACATAAGAATTATTTGCACGGAAAAGGTAAAATATACATTGAAAAACAGGTTCATTTTCCTCATAATCTTTTAATGGTAAGGTACGAATTATTACTTCTAATACCTATAAAAATTAATAGGTTATATTTCAAACCTGAAATCAAAAGTAAAAAAAAAAAGAAAAAAATTATTTTGATAACTATAGTACCTGATCAATTGGAATTACTTGAGAACATTTTATTATCATTCGACATACTGCCCCGCAAGCGTTATCAGTAACATTTAGTACGTATTTCCCAGTAAAAAGTGGATAAATTCGTGTAAGAATTTCATTATATTTACTAGATTACATTATACTAGAGTTATTACTAGTTGATATGATTTAACAAAATAAGTAAAAAAGAAAAATTACCTGCTGATATCGATTGTAGTATATTGACAAAGAACGCCAATAGCAAAAGCAGAATTGCTCCTCACTTCTTCCTCTTCATCGCCCAAAGCTTTAAGATATAATGATAATAATTGCTATAAATTAATAAATAAAAAATTTTAATATTTTTCCAGTGACTTTTACTGATATCTTGAAGCGTGCTTACTTCAGTAAACTCCGAAATACCGGATTTAAGACCAATAGTGGAATCACCCAAGCATCCGATAGCCATAGACCTATCAGAAACTGGCTTAGACTTTTTCTAAAACCATAAAAATAGATTAACACAATTAAAAATACATAAAATGTATCGAATTGAATTTGTAACATACATAATATTTAGTTATATGTGGAAGGTACACTTTGAAGTAAGAAGCAAAATCAGGACCAAGAACTAAAGCCAACGCGGCAACAAAATCTGACGCAACACTAATTAAAAGTGCATCGTATTCTGCTTCTTCATCCTCGTCTATTAATTCATCTTCATCGTCATTATCAAGCTGGCATAAGGCTCTTTTCTCATAAAGAGAGAGTATGTTTTGAGCAATAGGATCAACATCTTTTATTTACCAATTAATATTTAAATATTTAAATATTTGTTATAAAACTAAATATATACATTTATAAGCGAAAAAAAAACAATTCTTACAGTCTGCAATAATCGCGGGTCCACATTGCTTAAGTGTGTCGATAAATTCTTGATATAATTGCACTATTACCATTCTGCATTAAATAATTACGCGTGTTAGAATAGTAGTGATAAAGTTGGCACTTAGAAATATCTTTATGATAGTAATCAGTATTAAAATGTGGTATCATATTTAAATCAAAATGAGCTGGGTTAAATAGCTTTATATCTCATCATATAACTAATTATCTCAAATTTTCAAATATTCTGGAAACTCACTTGCTTTCTTCATCGTTCACTATTGCTAATATTGTCGGCATTACAGTTTTTGTCATATTTTGCACGTTTTCATGGACAGGTACTTTCTAGAATATAATTTTTTTTTTTTTGTAAACGAATATAAACGAATAATGAAAAAATTAACAGATAAATGAAATGTAAACAATACCACGGGTAAACCAGCTTCCCATTGAGTTGGATTTGACATACTATAAAAGGTTGTCAAAAAACGGAATAAAGATGATACAACTGATTTTCTCACGCCTCCCGAATGATGACTGGCTAGTTTCACCAACTCTGATATTGATGCTTCAACATAAGGAAGAAAATTGGATCTTGTATTTTCAAATATCTCCCCAATGACATCAGCTGCTATCTCTTTTTCATCAACAATAGCCGAATTGATAGCATATTCCGCATCATCATCGTCATCATCATCAATATCTATATCTGTCGAAAGATTTTCTTCAGCTAGGTACATTTAAGATAAAAGTTTTTAAGAATTAATTAGTAAACAGATATAACTATAAGCAAAATAAATGAAAAATATATACCATCAAGTATAAATGGATCAAATTCTTCCAATTGACAACTCTTTAATAATTGAGGCACAATTGTGTCTAAATATATATTAAATTCTTCTCCGAATACACGCGCCATAACTGCAAACAAACAATAACTACATTCGCGAAGACGTGCATGATCCAAGTGCGTTCCTTCAATTGCCAATCGCATAATCTCATTGACATGTGGCTAGGAAATGAATATAATGTTAGCTGTAATAAAGTATACATAATATACGGTAGATAATCTATGAATTTATTATACCTGAATTAATTCCTTGCCAACTGCTTCAGCAACTGAACCTACAGTGTCGGTAGCTATTCCTCGTAATAACATGTCATCATTGTTTTTATTTAATGTCATCAGCACCAATAATCTACTAATTACCACAGGAAAATATTGCTTAAATTCCTAATTAAAAGATAAGTAAAACATTATTAATATATTATTGATAAAATATTATAAAGAATAAAGAAACTTACACTACCAGCAGCATGAGCTGCGCTCCCAATAGCTGCTGTAACTGTGGTCTTTACTTCATTAGGACCATTATCCAACAAAAGTAAAAGTCTTTCCATTAAAGTAGGCAAGTATTGCAAAATTTCATCATCCAATCCTTCTAAAATGGCATCAAGCGCATTACATGCTTGCTTTGGAATTTCGGTGTTTGGATCGTTCATGAGATCAAATAACAAAGGTAATAGTGTAGCATGGTTGGACGCTATTTCTTGATCTAGTTCCTCTAAATATACAATATTCTTTAGGTTAATACTATAATTACTAAACAAAACGTAAAATAATATTACCAACCTGCTAAACAGCCTAGTGCAATACATGCGCCTCTACGAACAATTGTCTCCGGGTCACGTAAACCATTACATACAAGAGGTAATAAGTCATTAAACTTCGGACGCATATGATCAGAACATCCTTCAATAAGAACCTTTTCACAAGTGAAAGTTAGCATTTGCAATAAATCTCTATTATATTAAAATAATAAGATATTAAAATGTACCGCAAATGCCATCATTCCTGCTTTTCTGAATTTCGGGTCGTGACTTTGAACATATGTAAAAACGTTTTCCATGACAACAGGAAAAACTTGCTGAGGCGGTAATTTGGTGGATAAAGAATTAATAACTCTGAAAGCCATCTATTTAACAAATTATTAACTCAACATCAGTCCGCTCGTTAAATAATATTACAAAGATAATATAATAAATACTCTGGAAGGCGACTCATCATCTTGATCATCAGGATCATCCTCGGCCCCAATTGGCATCAATTGTTGAATAATTGGAGCAACGAGTTTTAACTTTTGAATTTTCGTTTTCTTACTACCAATGCAAATACCATAAAATTAAATGCAATTCGATCATTGCTACAATTATATATTAATTCTTACTAATTAGTAACCCAGATAAGAAATTGCAAGGCCATAACTCGAACTGAATCATCATATTGATTATTACGTGACACTATCAAAACAAATTCAATGAGCTGTTGCAAATGATTAGATAAAAGTGGCGTCTCCTACAGGTAACATTATTTGAATCAATAATATTGAGCAATGATAGGCGAAAATTATAAATCAATTCTTAATTCTTATAAATAGTATATTTCATAAATAAACAAAGTTTTACAAACCAACAATAGCAATCCATCAAATAGTTCAAATCCTTTAATGGCTGAGTCATTATCACCTTGCTCTAAGCATTGTTGAATTACATTGACCATTGAAGGTATTAAATCGCGAAATAATTGCTAATCGAATTTTTTAAAAATTTTTATTAATGTAATAATTGAAAAATTAAAGGTTATCAACTTCAAAAAAAAAGGGCCCATCAACATACTATGTCCGCTTTACTACTAGGATCAATAATTTCGGCAACTTTCCCTAGAGCCCTAAATAAATTAAGAATATATGTTACAAATTCGATTTTGATATCGAAGTTGCCAGCCATTATATTTATTATCACGAAAAGAAAAATGTCTTACTGCAACGTAGTTACGCGCACAACCTTGCTTTCAGGGTCATTAAGAGCTGCGCCAAACAACTCAAAGAGTTGTCTTAGATTATCCTGAAATGCTTCTATGATCACTTCAAACAAAGTATATAGTACAAATATTCCAACCTAAATGCAAACATCTTAGACAAGAATTTTACAATATTATTAATGACTTAATTAATTTACCTCCCGGTGTCCAGCGTTAGGACTTTGGCAACATTGATATAAGAATTGAAGCAAATGATTCCACGTGCCAGCTGGTATTTCAATTTTAGCAATAGATGAAATTACACGTGCCGTAGCATGTCTTACAAGTTCACTATAAATTTATTAATCATTAACCTTAAAATAAGTAACTTAATAAATTTAAACTCGCGTATCGCGTAATTTATTAAGCTTACTGAGATTCCCGCAAAATAACCTCGAGTAATTGATTTTTTATAGCTGTTTGTGTGTTTATATCAATCTTTGACCACCATTTTATTGATCTTTTTCTTAATTCAACAGCTGCAAGTTGTCGCACCTAAAACCATTATTATTGTGATATAAATACTGTATTTAATTTTTTTTTTTTTTTCGTGAGAAAATTAACTTACAGACCTGCCAATGCGTAGAGGATGATAGAATTTGTACAAGTGCAGCTACACAAGTAGAAGAACTATAAAAATCGTTATTCAAAGTAGAAGTAGCCTTTAAAACAAAATGTGAAACAAAAATGAAAAGAATATATTAAAAACGCGTGAGAGACAAAAAAAGCAACAAACTTTAGTTGTCAACATAACAGTTGCGTACCGTTCTTATTCTTGCTGTATCAGTATCACCAGAAACTAATTGGTTAAGGAGTTCTTCTAGTCTTGAAACAAACTCTTGATACTACGTTATAACGCGTTTTAGTAAGGTTAAATAAATAAATTATACAAAAAATCTCATATAACTTTTAAACTAAAACAAACCTCCATTTTTTATATCTACACCAAAAGATATATACAAATAAATTCGTAATAGAAGAAGACTCTTTTTTTTTCAAAAAAAAAAAAAAAAAAAAAAATTTTGATAAATCTCGATTCACCAATTAACTAAATGAGAAATAATTAATGTAAATCAATCAGAGTCAGTAATATACTGAGTATATTGAGTAAATCAATCTAACATTCACAGTTAACGCAAAAATATAGTAAGACAAGAATGGTTAGACGAATAATTAATTGATAAAAAGGTTCAAAGAAGTGTGATGTGAATCCTATTATGATTTATGACGAAAATGAAATCAAATTTTCAATATCACAAGCTAGGTTAATTTCTTTCTGATAAATTTTATTATTCAAACAATTATTTTCTTTCGCAAATTCCTCAATTGATTAAATTATAATAATTTTTCTGCTTTTAAAAGACTTGAGTTACTTAAGTGTGAGAGATAACAATTTTATGGGTTCCTTTGCATTACTGAATAATTAGAACATTTTAACTTGTTATTCAACTATAACTCACGAAGAGTAACTGCAGCAAAAAACTGGAGGAAGTTATTTCTTCCAGTTCGCCCAAAAGTTAGTTGGCAAGAGAAGTTAAGAGAAATAGAAAATAAATCAAAAAACAGAGGAGGCAAAGGTTGAAGGTAAAAGTTAAAGGTAATAATTACGTGACAGTGATCATAGGAGAGTCTTGAATTATCTTGTGTAAAATCAAGCAAAACAATTAATGATGGATGCAAAAATCCTAATTTAAGAAAAGAATTATTCTCGAATTCTTAATTTCATTATAAATTAGACAAGTTTAGAAAGTTATCCTTGGATTAAAAGCATGATTATTGTAAAGTATATTGCTACGAAATTTGTTTAATTTAGAAAATTAAATGCTACCGAATATTTTAGAAAACGCGCCAGTAAAAGATATTGTTTACCATATTCAGATGATATTTGTATCTAAATATTAACCTTCATATATTAAAATAGTCCTTATGGATTACTTTTTCATTTGCTTATCCTTTTGTCTTATTATATCCGGAATTATATCTGTTGAAATATTTGCTGTTGTTCCACCTAATCTTTTTATAACCAATTTGGGTCTTGTTCGATGAATATGATCGTAAACACATTCTAAACCTGGTTTCACGTCATCAAAAGTTGAAGGCCTGCCGTACTTTTCATCCCAAGTATGAACTAATTGAAAACAAAAATCAGTCCCACAAGTTCGTTTCAATCGAATCTTGCATTCTTCACATTGAATAAATAATAAATTGCAAGTTTTGTTTCTGCAATTCGTATAAACACCACATGGTTTGCCACATGAATGACACTGAGAAACAATGTCATCCGTAATTGGCTCGCCAAGGCGTTTATCGAAAGTAAAATTACGACCTTTATACAAGGAAATAATTGATGGGTTTGCCATAATAAATCGTCCATATGCTGTAATTCCTCCTTTAAGCATGTAAACTGATTTAAAACCGTTAGAAAGTAGTATAGCACCCGCTTTAGAGCACCGAATGCCACCTGTTTAAACGGGTGCAGTAAGTTGTATATCAACAAATTATGAATATTTAATTATTATGTTACACTTTCGTACCAGTACAATACATGTAAATTTTTTCATTTTGTTTTCCCTCACATATTTCATTCATAGCTTTGATACTATCACGGAAAGTATCTACGTCTGGTCTTATTGAATTAACAAAATAACCAACTTCGCTGAAAATTGAATCCAAGAGTTATTCTATATATGATTAATAATACACGAAATAATGCATTCTTGCACTTGCCTCTCATATTGATTTCTCATGTCTATTAAGATATGAGATTCTTTGGAATTGGATAATACTTCATGCCATTCTTCTGGAGTTAGATAAACGGGTTGTTTAGACAGATCATATGAGCCAGATTCTAATCTATCTGCGACAATCTTACAATCAAATCATTAGTTTAAATTTAATTGTTGACTATAATTTTTTACGTTAATTCATCACAAACCTGTTTCCTAATTTTAACATTTAACTTTCTAAATGCTTTTACATGATATGTTGAGAAGTTGAAATCAGTTCCTTTTAAATTTAATTCTTCATCGCAATATTTTCTTAATTCTTCTAATTTTTCTTTTGGGCATGAAACCTGTGCATTTATTCCTTCAGTAGCAATATAAATTCTTCCAACTAGTCCCATTTCTTCAAGTTTATTTAACATATTTTCTCGTAATTTTTCAAGAGAGAGCTGAACGTTCAAGTTAAAAGAATAAAATGAAAGGGTTATCCACTCATTAGGTTCTATCGTAATGTTAGTTTTATTAGTTGTATAAAAACGACAACATCCATATTTATAATCAAAACGTCTAATTGAATCAAAAGTTAAAGAGCAACTTTTATTACATAAAGACGAATTTAGTCGAGATTTAACAACTATAAATTTGTTTAACAGCAAAGTTTTATTACGTAAAGGTTTTATAAAGGAACCATATGAAAAATTACAAATAAGAGCACCACGAAACGTTTGCAAACTCCGGGAAACGTAAACATTCATGACCAAAAATATAAAAAAGTTGTATAAAAAAAGTAAGAAAAGAGTGAAAATGTGAGGATCAAAGAATTTTTATTTTTGTAAAAAATTTTTTAGATGACTTATTTTATTGGTTGATAATTTATTAGGTAATATCTAATCTCTTCGCGGACTATAAATCCACCGAAATTTTCCTTTCGTGATAAACTTTATCTTTCAATATTTTAGGTGTTTGAACATTCTCGCATATATATTAAAAACTTTTTATTAAATTCATGAAAATACAGCGAAGCTAGTGGAAATTGTTATTCTCGGAAAAAAAACCAGACTAAGTAATAGAAAGTTTTACACGATCAAAGATAAATTTGAACAAAGTCCGTCACGTTTTTAATTTTAGATGCATTACGGTATAATACTATTTATAAATAGATTCCATCTTCAGGTTCTTCCATTTCCTCATTTTGTACGTTGATAGGAGCATTGTTATTATTGTTCTCTTGTGTATTCTCAACTTGTACCGTTTCTGTATTTTCGATTGTTATACAATTATTTCCATTTTGTTGTCTTTTCTTTAACAAATCCTGAATTATCCTGATCTTCTCTCGATGTCTATTCAAAAAAAAAAAATTAGATCACATTCTAATAACAATGGATTTATGATTATTACCTTGCGATAAGGTCTTCATTCTCTTTTATTGCCAATTGAAATTCTTTGTCATTCTCATCAAATTCTTTCATGTCTTCATTCGATCGAACTAAATGAAATATAGAATTTTCTAAACGTTGCTTTTCATAGATAAGGCTTTCTACACTAAGTGCATCTAGTTGAGATATTGTAGGTTCAAGAGGCGGTAGTGAAGCCATATTAAGTTTTGATTAGAAGTTCAGGAAACGGGTATTAATAAACCTGATTTCCCACATGATGTAAAATTTATCAAATTCGCTAAATTAAGTAAATAAATAGAATATCTTTTTTTTCCGAACCGAACGATAAATTTTTTATCACGTGATATCGAAAAAAAATACTAATTGAGTAAGGTTATTCAGGTTATATTGATGTTACAACCTGAACTGATGCCAAATTTGCCAAATTGCAATTGCTATGATAAATTTAAGTCGTTCATGCCTTGTGAGTTTTGATAAAAAAAAAAATGAAATATCTATAGCACAAGTTAAACTCGACCAAATTTACAGTGGCTTTAATTAATTAAATCAATGTGTAAGACCTTCAATTTGCCATGTGGTGATCAAAAAGTTTGCACATTAAGACAAGTCAATTAAATTACTCCAATAAAATTTTCTCATTTTTTTTTAAAAAAAAAAAAAATTTTTTGAAAAATGTTAAAACGCAATAATTTAAAATACATAGTATTAGCTTTAATTACACTTGTTTGCTTTCATTGGGTATTAACGGTAACTAATCCCAAGTCAAGTTATTCTAAATCATGGTCAGGGTTGTCGGAATCTGAAATTAACGGTGAAATACTATTACAAGATGACAATAACAATACCACTTCATATCAAATTGGAAAAGCAAAAGCTTGTTTTGTTATATTGATAAGAAATGATGATTTACATGACTTTAGATGGACTATGAGACAACTTGAAGATAGATTCAATCACAAATATAATTATCCTTATGTATTTTTAAATGATGTTCCTTTTAGTGAGGAATTTAAAAAATTGACCAGTGCTCTTACTAAAGCTAAAACTGAATATGGTAAGCAAATTAATTGTATTCAGTTATTAAATTAATATTACATGTAGAATATAAATTTGTATTGACAATTTATTAGGTTTAATCCCACCCGAACATTGGAATATACCAAAAGATATTGATATGGAAGTTGTTAGGAAAAATATGGAACAGATGAAACTTGAAGATGTGATATATGGTGATAGTATACCTTATCGTCATATGTGCAGGTATTGATTTTCAAGACATTATTCTTCGGTTAATTTGTATATTTCGTATTTTAATAATTTTATAACTTGTTTTTTAGGTTTGAGACAGGATTTTTCTTTAGACATGAATTGTTAGACAAATACGATTATTATTGGCGTGTGGAGCCTAACGTACAATTTTATTGTGATATCGATTTTGATCCTTTCATGTATTTAAAAGAAAATGATATTAGATATAGTAAATATAAGTTTTTTATTGATTTAAAATAACCTCTTATTATACAAGTACAAATTAATTCAATTTATTTTTATAGGTTTTGTTATATCATTATACGAATATCCAAAGACGATTCCAACATTATGGAACTCTGTTAAAGAATTTATGGAAAAATACCCTGATTATATCGAAAAAGACAATTTAATAGATTTTATCTCAAATGATAGGGGTGAAAATTTTAATTTGTATGTAATCACTTTTCTTGTTGGCTGTATATTACCTCTATTTACTTAAAATTGTTATATTAGATGTCATTTTTGGTCAAATTTCGAAATTGCGGATTTAAATTTATGGAGAAGCGAAGCATATATGAAATTTTTCGATTTCCTTGATAGAAAAGGTGGATTTTTTTATGAACGGTAATCAAACTTTATTTTTTAATCCAATTTTAAAAAGTATGTGATGTACTAAAAAATGTTCCGGGATTTCTTTATATATGTAGATGGGGAGATGCACCGGTGCATTCAATAGCCGCAGCATTATTTTTGAAAAAACATCAAATTCATTTTTTTAATGAAATTGGTTATAAACATGAACCATTTATGCATTGCCCAGAAGATGCATCTCTTCAATTAAAATGTCATTGTAATCCAGATGACAGTTTTGGTAAGAAGATCGTTGGTTTTTAATCAAGTTACTTTTTCCTTTATAAAGTATTTTAACCAGTTTTATGTTTCCTTATTTTAGATTTTCAAGGTTATAGTTGTACTAAAAGGTTTGTGTTGAAATTACTATTTACATGAATATTACTTTTATACTAATATTAATTCTATTTGTTATAGATTTCTTGAATTAAAAGAGTATTGGAATGTTACTGCAATTAATAATAGAGGATAATGTTTTAAAATTTATAAATTTATTGTATAATTATTAGTGTATTTTAATTTCTACTGTATTCCATAATTTAACTATAGCTAATTTTTCTGTATTAATAACAGTAGTACAATTTTAATATATATATATATGTGTGTATATATATAAGATTTGAAATAAACTGTTTAAAAATAATTTAGATATCACTTTATACAAAAAATTTAAACGGTCTTAATATACCAATTTATGCGCTAAAATCATCTTCTTTTAATGTTCTTTTGTGTTAGAAATTAAAACAAATAAACGTTATTAAAGAATAGTAAGAAAAACAAATATAAGAGATAAATAAAATATTATATGAGTAAAAACAACTTAGAACCCATAATCTATAAATGTAAATATAAAATTTATTTATTTAAGTTTAAGGTTCATCCTGAAATATATTTATAAGCAATAAATGCTACAAGTACTCCAAGTGGAAAAAGGTAATTAAACACACTGCGAATAAAATATTTTAATTAGGACATGTTAAGGTTAATTTTTAATATAAAATCATTTTTTATATAACTTACGAAGATGATGATTCGGGTTGTGGATGTTTAGGATAAGAATGTGTTGGAGGTTTTTGCGTTTGTGGTTGGGAACCCTACTCATAAAAAGTACGATAAAAAAAGAATGGATAAGCAGAGTAAAAAAGAAAAAGAAAAAAAACCTTAAAATCTTATTTATATTTAAAATCAATAAACAATATTGTTTTAACCATAATTCCTAATTTATTTTCTTTTCTTTAAATACATACTTCTTTTAATACTCCGATTTCAAACCCTTTCAAAAGTCCATGAGCCTCGTCTGAATGACCAACATCTTCAAATGCTTCCGTTGCGTCGCGGCCAGCTTCATCAAGAAGTACTTCTTCCCCACCAGGATGCTATCGAATGCCATAAATGTCATAAACAAATTTTAATAAACAAAATCACGCAAAAATAGGGCATCTCATACAAATTCGAAACTTACTTCGTCAATGAATTTTGTTACATCGTAAACTTTGCCTTTAATAGAAATATACAAAGATGCTTTAGTGTTATGTTGAGCGAGTTCGTCAATAGTAAATTCTTTATTTCCAGACATTATGAATAAAGTTTCTTTTTTATTGATAAGGTTTTTAATAAACTAATCAAGCTAATCGTAAAAAGAGGTGCCTTTTATAAGATGTAGTTGGTGGTACGAACGTGGTCGATAATAATTGATAGATGATCGGTAAAACAATTATCAGAATACTTAAAATACCCGATATTTGATATATTAACCAATCGGAACAAAAAACATATCATACGATACTTAACTAATCTTATGCGTAATATGAGTTAAATGAGATTATATCACTATTCATATAGTTAAATTTTGTGACATTATACAAGTTAAGATATTTTTCAGATTTTCTTTAAATCCTAATATAATGAAGATGAGTTAATCTAAATAAATTAATTCACATGGTAGAGAATATATATGAACTGTTTTAATTAAATAAATCACGTTTAAACACGTTTAAAATGAATTATGTCTAAAAAGTAAATTCATTCAGCAGGTTGGCAAGAAATTAGATATGGCTAAATTTGGATAATCACCGGCAAATCAACCACTCTTGGACTTTGGACTTTCGTATTGGGTCTCCGATTACATAAAGATATATGTGCATGTATATATATACGTATGTACTAATATTAGAGAAAACATCGCTGGACGGCAAGCTTCAAATCCTTATAATTTAATAAAAAACCGAACGGCCCGGCGGTCCGCTACTTTACCCTCCCAACCAGTGTCACATGCGAAATCAGATCATCGTACTGCAGGTAATTTTAACATTTGCAGTATGAATTTACTTAAGAGTTAAGGCTTGTTCTATATCACGAAAGTGCCAAAATTACGCCGTAAAGTAAAAAACTAACCGCGTACAAATTCCACATAAAAATATTCAACATTCAAGCTATCTTGATAAAAATAATATTTAAGTGGTTCCATAACAATATTACTTAAATTTCCTACTTATTCATTTAGCTAATTACGCTAAATAAAAGTAAACAGTAATTTTTAATTAATAAACGTGTTTTTTTACAAAATTTAATACTTGTTAAATAACTCTACTTAGTTTCTTAAGATTTGTTTCATTCGAAAATCTATAATTTTCTTTTTAACAAAATCCCCCCTCTCCCTCCTCAAAAATTTTTAAATTTAGATAGACACCAAAAGAGCATAAATTTATCAATTTTTAAATCCCCTCTCCTCCCCCAAAAATTTTACATGAAAATAGATTTCTTTTTTATTACTTTTTCCTTCCCCCCCATACTTTAATAGTAAAAAATAAAAAATTTTGTAAATTATTTTAGCCCTTCCAATTCCAACCCTTTATAATTATATATGGTATTGGAAGCTTCCATAGAAGTTTAATTTACTTTAATTTGGAAGAATTGGAAGTTTCCAATTTTCCAGTGCACATCACTGCTTACCTCCTTGGCGCATTAGGTAATAAAGCTATCGTGCTCAATCAAGATCTGTGACACGGCACATGAGTATCCACATGAAGTAATATTGTTCTTTTTTTGGTAATAATCACACGAGTCAAGAATCACGATTCGATCAAGTCGCGTGCATGATTTGGCTGAACAAGCTGTACAAGATTTAAAGATTTAAAAAGATCTTTTTGTTTTATGTGATCTTTTATAAAAAAAATGGTCAATATAATCTTTATATTCGTATTTTTCACTATTTTATTAATTCAATGTTCCACGTCATTTAACCCGCAAATTCATTTCAGCATTAACAATAGCAGAAAATTTGTTAAAGACATTACACAATGTCCAAAACTAAAGCCTCGTCAAACTCCTCCTAAAAGTGTTCATGATTTACGTATTGACGATATTAAAGTTATAATGGCAATAGGAGATAGCATTACAGCAGGATTCGGAGCAAAAGGTCATCATGCAAATATACCAATTGATATTCATAATCTTCATGAAAATCGTGGAGTAAGTTTTTCTATTGGAGGTGATCCTGGTGCCGTAACTATTGCCAATTTTATAAAACATTATTCACCCGAGTTGATAGGATCTTCTACTGGAGATCATTTGGTTGAATTATGTTATGGTAAATTTTACATACGATCAAATATTTTTTTTAAATTCTGATGCGAAAATCAATATCTTTATTTTTTTTTCTTTTATTAGGTCTAATTTGTCCACCATATCAATATAAACCTAAAAAAGATAGATTTAACGCAGCACAATCAGGAATGATGGCATCAAATCTTACAATAGAATTAAATTATTTATTAGATCAACTTTATAAAGAACCAATGGAAGTTGTGTTGAAATCATATAAATATCTTACTTTTTTTATTGGATCAAATGATATTTGTTTTAGATGTTCAAATGATCTTCCGTGGTTAACATCAAAGCAGTTTGAAGATTACTTAAAATCAACGTTAGAAATCATTAAAAGAGAAATACCAAATACAGTTGTAAATCTTTTAGGTGTATTTAATGTTTCTCAAGTTTATAATTTTCATAAGGAAGAATATTGTAAAGGGTGGGGCCTTGTTGCCGAGTATGAATGTTCTTGCGCTTTTGCCCCAGGTAAGTTCTTACTTGTTTCTCGCAAAGACTTGTTGTGTAAGCTAAACAGTATCAAAAATAAAGGAGAACTTAAACGCCGAAGAGATACAAGGCGTTAAGCAATTTAAAGCTTGAAGATAACGAACGACATAATGGAAACAACTTATTGAAGAAATACCTTTATTTATAAAATAGGGATATTTGGAACTCTTAATAGAAAGAAAATGGATGAGACTGCTATGGAATATAACAAAGCTATTAGAAACGTTGTTGATTATTATGCTTCACATAAAAGTGATTCATTTGCCGTAATGTATCAAGAATTCGATATAGATTTAACAACTTTTCCAGTCGAAGGTTTAAGTAATATTGATTGTTTCCATCCAAGGTATGCGTTTCTTTTTTATTTTTTACATTATATTTAAATTTATTATCTCGCTAAAAATCAATTAAATCAATTTCATTTTCATGTGTAGTACAAAATCTCATGATTTTATCACAAAAATTTTCTGGAATAATCTTGTACTTCCCGCGAGTAAACGTGGTGGTCGTATTGAATGGGAAGATAATGTCGGTATCAGATGTTTTGAAGAAAATGATCGAATTAACACTAAAATTCATCCTTGAAATTATATCTTTTTCAAAGACACTTTTTATTTACTATTAATTATATTATAATATATTATTAATAAAATAGTTTTGATTTATAACATCATTGTTCTTTTTAACTAGTTGGGTTGTATAAAGCTAAAGTTATCCTAATTTCCTAATCTATAACCTCTACCCCAATTTCTTGAAGTACTCTCAGTTCGCGGTGCATTCCTGCCAGGATTTAAAATGGTACCGAACGTAGTTCGAATACCACTAGCAGACGAGATATTTGTAGGAAACCAATAATATAACCATTGTGGCGTATTTAAAAATCTTCTACCGCCAGTTGCAGGATATATTTCTTGTAAATAATGATATATATGACCCGTAAATACTCCTATTAATGATGCCAACGGAATTCCTCCTACTTGTAACATTTCAAATATTAATAATACAAATGGTAAATATACTCCCTGTAATAAATAAAAGATTTTATTTTTGTGTTAGTCTTGTAAATATTAATTAAACATTAATGAAATTTATTATATATGGTTAACTTACCTTAAATCTTATACCAAACATAAAATTTACTATTGCTTCTCTGTGATGTTGTGACCATATATATATAATAGCCATTACTAAACTTTGGTTAAATAATGTAAATCCAAAAAACCATCCTACTATCTATTAATAATTAATAGTAAAATCAGATTAAAGATAATATTATTTTTGCAATTCTTGTTCGAATAAATCAGGTTTCTCCGTTAAAAAAAAATATATATATATAATAGAGATCACCGAATTATATTCAAATTTATTCTACCCCTGATCGTGAAACGAGACAGTTTATCAAAAAAATTAGAAACTGTTCGGGCAAAAAATAGGGTTGAAATATGCGAATCACACAAATCACAAACAAAAAACTTGAAAGAGGACAAAGGATACAAGTATCGTTAAAGCCTCGAACAAAAGGAAAAAAACATAATCTGCTGTTCTCCCTAAAAATTTGTCAATTTCTACATCTCTAGAATATGTATATAAAAAATACAATTGAAAAGCTCCACTCAAACTAAGTCTATAGAGGAAAAATGAAGTGTAAAGTCTCCATATCTAATGAAATATTAAACTCAATTTTATTTAGTTAATAAATATATTTTAATTTGAAGAAAGATAAGGTAATTAATTACCTGTAATTTATAAAACGTGAATTGAGGTATGTGAGCAAGATTATGTGGACTTACTACCGTATTACCAAGCACTGTTACTAAAATAAAACTTGTAAATAAAAATCTTGTACAAATTGGTATATCTTTATACCAAGATACTATTTCATTTTGTGGTTGACGTTGCTGTCTATTCATTTTCGCTCTTTTTTTAAGAATATAAAAAATAAGTATCTCGAGGACATAAAAATTTGGAGAAAGCGCCAATTGATAGTATATAAATTTTAATAGAAACGTGTTAATAGTTAGTTCGTGATCTAATTAACGTGATGTCATCTTTACACGATCTATGATTTTGATTAGACTTAATTAATCACAATCAAAAATATTTTTTACAATTTGCGGAAGTGCGGTAGTTTTTCAGTATAAGGAAAATCAAGTTGAATCATGTTCCAAACTTTGTGAATTCTGGATTATGCTTTCCAGAACTTCACCTTTACCTAAAGAGAACGGAATAAATTGTAATTGTCTATTCACCACCATTTTTAGACAACTTGAATCGTAATGATGATGCCTGGGCTAAAACGTCGTCATGATATGATTAAGTCAAGTGCCATTTGCAACTAATTTTACCATGGGATATTAAAATTGGAGCCTCTCTCCTCTCCCTTACAACTCAAAGTTTCGAAGTATCAATATGAGCTACTCTTACGAGTTTTTAAAGTCACTTAAAGGATTCGAATAACATTACCAATTTCAATTGCGTTTGAAAATTTTATTTATGCACGTATTCATTTCTATGAAATAGACATAACCTATGATAGAATTTATAGAATGTTATTAACAGCAAACGTAGTCACCTCAACAGAATAGTTGCAATTTTTAAGTTTGGTACCAGTATTAGAAGCACTTTATATTATTGTAATAAACTCCTATAAGAAGTTCTCTGTTAATTCTCGATCAACTTCTCGCCCTTAAAGATAAATCAAGTAGAAAAAGACAATAAAATTCACATATCTGAGATAAGTTAAATTTCTTTTTCGGCATTTCAACCAAATTTTTCAAAGGATAACTACAGGACATGTAGTAGAAGATGTTTTATTCGACTCCATACTTCTGAGCAGTAAGTTTAATAATTTAGCCTCTAGAATTGTTTCTTAGCATGCCTAATGATCTAACATGCTTAATGACAATAGTTAGTTTAGTGCATTCGTTTACGATCGATGTTGATGATCCAATGTTGAAAGAAGTTTTTTCTCCCGCTGAATTGGAAGAGATGGACATGACAAATACCAAAGAAGATCCAGAATTAAGTGCGGATCTCTACAGCCATCTCGCAAAATATTATGATAAGGTTGGTGAAAAACATGCTGTAAATGTACGAATGTCATGATTAACGTGTTTTGTTAGTAAGGATTTGTGGTTAGAAAAGTTGAGTAAATTTGGTCTCTTGATAACTTTTTTTCCTTTATTTTAGATGGATCTTTCACAAGCTCATAAAAATGGCACGAGCTTAGAAATTTGGCTGCTCCTGTATATAGAGGTGCAATCGTAGAAATCGACCAGCAATTATCAACTTTTCTTGGAAATCAAACCAAGAAAAGATTATCAATTTTGTATTTGATGCATCAATCACATCTTGAAAAAGGGACATAAAGGAATAATTGATCGCATTCCAACAAGAATACCTTCCTCTTTGGAATATAGTTCCAACTCTAAGAAATTTGATTTGGCTTAGACTTTTGTAATCAGTGGCTCCAAACCTGAACAATTTCATTACAAGAAAATGATGGAATCATGCGAAAATTGACACTAATTATTGTTTTCGCGGGAACCTTTCATAAGGCTCGTCAGCAGTTTGGGACATGTTAAAAATTCGAAAGCTTTGAAGATCTTCAAAATACAAAAGAATTCTCAACTTTTAATAAGTTGCTACTAGTGGGCTATTCCGTTTAGTCCTAATGCATGAATGTCTTCTCCAACTTCTCATGAAGATCTCATTAATCTAGAACTTGCGTACCTTGTATTGAAAGAATACAAGAAAAAATAGATGAAACGAAAGACATTCTGTGTAAACTTAATCAGAGGAGAACACAATTGATTACTAGGGGAAAGAAAAGAGGGTCAGAAGAATTACTTGGAGAGTTAGCAAAAAAGCCAAAATAATAAATATACCAAGAGAAAAATTCTCAAAAATAGTTCGATGACAAACACGATCATCGAAACGAACTTCCCAATAACCGTCAAAATATAAAAAATCAACGACAAAAAAAGCGAACTAGGCAGAGTAATGTATTATGGAAATGAGATTGAGGTGGAGATGATAGATAAAGATAATGATGGAAATGGAGACAGTTAAATCTCTCATTCACAAATCTGGTATTAGATTGCAATATTACTACGCTAAGCACTTCACTATTTCTTTCTCTATTTCCAGCATAATGGTATTTTGTCACTAAACGAAATCGGAGATAGATAATGTGGAAAATTTTCCAATATGATGACGATGTAATGGTATTAATTAGTAAAACAAATTCACTATATTAAATAATATATGCTTGTAAATCATTATGGATGTCAGAGTGAACGAAGTGACATAATAATAGCTTAGGTTAGAGATAGGGTTAAAATTAGGTTAGGGTTAGGGTTAGGTAAAAGAATTAATGCATACCGTCTTTTTACATGGTATACTTCCCGCTACATTATTTTCTTTACTACTGTATCTATCCATTTGCTACTTAACTTTTTGCTGCACTTTGAATCGTAATTACTGTAATAAAAGCCTTTTCACAGTATTAATACAAAAAAGTTAATGAAAAAATTTTGATTCATCGAACATATGACCAATGACCATAAATTTCACTCTTAATTTCACTAGAACAAAATGTTAATTCCTTTAATTTCAGGCAACATGATATATCCGGCCATGAATTTTAATTGGCCGAGAATTTTTGATTATGTCGATCAGGAGGAACGCATCTGTTCTGAGAGTTTTCTCTCTAAGAAAAATTTTAATTTGTAATTCAACATGAGGATGGTAAATATTTATTATTTCATATTTTAAGCAAATATTCTTGACAAATTCTTTTTTTTAATAACATACAAGCTTTTAAAAAATTAATTGATAAAAACGCGTTAAAGAAAAAAAAAAGAATATTTGAGATAATTAATTTAAAATTCTCATTTTTATATGAATAGCTTAATCAAGAAGAAGAAGCTGATGTAGAAGTAACATGGGAAGATCAACAAAAAATAAATTCTTTTAGTAAATTAAATGCAAAATATTCTGATTTCGAATCAAATTATGAATCCAAAAAGGTATATTTCTATTATATTTCAACTTATTTTTTTTGAGGGGGGATTATTATTTATTATTATTTTTTTTTTTTAAAGAAAAAAAAATCAAATTTTTTATTAAAAAATTTCATTAAAGATTCTTTTTTATTTTATATTTTATTTTATTTTATTTAGCAAGAAAAAGAATATCTTGATGATTTGACTGAAGAACTTGAATTAGCTGACGAAGATGATCGTATCAAGTAAGTTAAAAATTTTAGGATTATTTTAGTATATATGATTATGTTTGTTAATACGATTTATGTATAATATTCATTCCAATTTCGAAGTGAAATTGCTTTTTATAATTAATTTTAACAAAATCTAATTAATTTTTCTTTTTAATTGATTTGTTTTTTTTTAAAAAAAAAAATAGATTTAAAATAGGAGAAGCATTTATTAGTATTTCAGTAGAACAAGCTCAACAACGTATAGAAAAAGATAAAGAGATTTTAATACAAGAATTAGAACAAATTCAAAATGAAATGAATAGTATAAATGAACAAATGTCTCAATTAAAAGTTCATTTATATGGAAAATTTGGTAAAGCCATTAATTTAGAAAAAGAATAAAATAAATCAATAAATAAATAAGTATAAAAAGATGAATTTAACATTCAATAATTTTTGATAATAAGATAGAATTGAAGTAGGTGATTGAGTAAAGTGAATATAGGTGGGATGGATATGGAATTATAATGTAATTGCATTCTTTTGTAGTTGCATTCTTTTTGTATAATAATAATTTTTATGACAATAAATTTAATAAATTCAAACTTCAATAATTTTAATAATTTTTGATAATAAGGTAGAATTGAAGTAGGTGATTAAATAAAAGTGATGGATATGAAATATAGGTGTGATGGATATGGAATTATAATGTAATTGCATTCTTTTGTAGTTGCATTCTTTTATATAAATAATAATATTATGAAATCACATAAAATACATAAAATTCAAACTTTCGCACTTTTCACTTTTCGCACTTTTTCTCATGTATAAATATCACGTGAAAATCTCTTTATATAAATAGAAATTTAGGCGCGTAAATTTTTAATATTTTCACGCGCGTTGACAGACTCACAAAACTTGTGCTCTCACATTCTTATACTGCATATACTGCATATTGCATTATTAGTTTAAATGATAACTTTTTCTCGATTTTCTTGATGGAAAAGACAAAGAAACATGAAACTTTTATATTTCTTTAAAGAACATTTAGAACATTTAAATTTAATAATTTTTTTTATTAATAATTTAACAAAAATGGTATTATTTAAACCTGATCCTTTCGAAACTTGGATTTTTTTTTAAAAATACAAATGTTTATAAATTGAAATTAATTTTTAAAGAAACTAATTTGGGTGTATCATTAAAAAAAAAAGAATTCAATGCATTGATAAAGCATCAAGTACATATAATAATATATGTGCAACTTTTTACATATAGTGTATACTGTTTTACAAGTGATATTAAGTGGTATATACATAATACAATAATAACCAATAATAACCAATAAACCACTCTTTCATGCATTCGAATCTTCTCAATTGATATTTGTAAACTCATGTAAAAAAATTCTCATACTCATGAATAGAATGAATAAAATGAATAGAAAAACATTTGATAATATATTTTTAATATTAATATAAAAATTTCTCGAATTCTCATCAGAGACCGCAGTTATTTTTTCAAAATAAATCACATGACTGAAAAAACTTAATCATATATCATGTGTACAAAAAGATTTACCAACCCCCTCGACTTTTCGTAATAATTAAATCATTTTTTACAATAAGAGTATAAAGTTCCTTTGTTTTCAAAAAATACCACGAGTTTCTTATCTACATTTTATCTTGTGAAAAAGAGAAATTGGGCGCAGGGCGCTACAAAAAAAACGTATGATTTTTTTTATCCCTAATCAATAATAATCATTCCATAATTCTCCATTTTCCATAATTCATTTTTTTTTTTTTTTACTATTGTTTTTCCGGTATATTTTTCATTTAAAATTTAATAAAGGTCATATGTCATATGTTATACATAAACGTATGGTCTCTTTGTATATGAATGAACCATATGAACATTGAACATAACAAGTTTAGCACATTTCAAAACCTTATAATAAAGTACAAAAAAAATTTCAGTTATCATTAACCCGTCTTTCTCCTTAAAAATTAGGCGACAATTTTTTACAACGATTAATAATAATAAATAATTATTTTTTCCTAATTCGTTAATTATTAATGACCAGATACCCGAAAACATTAAAACATTAACTATCACACATTTTTTTTTTTTTTTTTGCATTATAAAACCAATTACAAAGTATAATTTCCTAAATTTATTGTAATTGGGAAAAGCGGGTGAAACTTTTTTTCAAAGTTGTACAAATTCTTTAAAAAAGTACAACTTTAACCAAAAGTAAACAATTATCAAAAAATTTTATACAAATGAGCCGTGAAATTCCTTTCAATTTTTCTTTGTTAACTCAAAAACTGTTCATTGATTCAAAATATGTACATAATAATATATTTTGATCATATGGAGAGATTAGGGAAAAGGGGGGGGGGGAGGTTGGGGTTTGTCGATAGATTTACAAAATAGATTTGCATGACAAGATTTTGACTTTTTTTTGAAGTTGTACATTTTTAATAGGTAATATATTAAAATAAGTAAAAGAGCTGCGCAAGTTGAGATCTTCGTTGGCGCGAATTTTTAATATTACATGGCGGAAATTTAGTACAACAAACATTATCATATACAATTATTCTTAATTGGCAATATCATTTTGCTATACCATTAATGATATCTAGAAAAAAAACTTTTCACTTGATAAGGAAACTTATATCAAGCGGAGTAAAAAAAGCAGTTTATGTAATTTTTATGCTTAAGTTTAAGCTTATTATCCTGTGCCTCTTCTTGTGCCTCCTTTAGATTTTTTGATGGATAGGATAATTGCATGGGTAGATTAAAAATAATTTCGCGTTTTTGTTTATTACGCCAAAACAAATCAAATAGATTGTCGGGGGAGGTGAGGTTTTTTTTTTTTTTTTCGATCGGGAAGAGTTTTTAATAATTATAATAATTAACATACATTTCTTTCTAAATAAAAATTAATTTTTTTTTTTTTATTAATTACAAATTAGTATTACTGGATTGATATGATGATATGGATTTGTATCATTTGTATGGATTGTATGGATGTACATTAAAAAAACTACAACGAATCAACGAATCGCGCATTTGCAACACAGGATATATAGGCCACAACAGCGTGTTTGATGATCAAGGAATATATATTGTAACTTTTTGTTTAACAAACATGTATAAGTATGTATGAATGTATGGTATGTATGAGTATTTAAAATATGGTTAAATATTGATACGGAACGGAACACCTTTTTTTTAAGGGTAACTTTTTCCTTATTATTTATTTCATCGTTCATAAAATTAGAAATATATGAAATACATGTTACCCGCTGTACAATAATTAATATTTTGTGATCAGATAAATGTTTAGGTGATATACAAAGTATTATCAACTGATATTATCAATTGGTGAATGGATTAAGGGTAACGCGTTAAACATATTACAGCTTACAGTTTACGGTTTACAGGTTTACAGGATAACAGGATAACAGGATAACAGGTTAACAGGTTTAATTAAATTATTATTTGAATCTCTCTTCTAAATTTGTAAGAAAAGAAGTATTACACGTGACATTCAAAATTTGATTGGAGCAAATCTATAAATAGATGATATTTGTGTTCAATAAGTTCAATAATAACTTTGAATACTTCAATAAGCTTCAATACCCGTTTTTTTTTTTATTCAAAAGTAAATTAAGTAAAATTAAAAAAAAAAAGTGTATAACAATATAAAAGCTCATTTATACATTTATTAAAAAATTTTATTACAATTACCGGTATAATGGTATATAAATTATATATAATTAGTAAATTTATTTATAATATTTATAAAATATTTATAATTTATAAGCAAGAAAAAAAAAATAAATAAATAAATAAAATAAAATAAAATAAAATAAATAAAATTAGAAACTTATTAATTATCGGGAAAAAAGTCACACCTTTTGTAAAATGAAATCCAAAAAATATTTTTTTTTTTAAAAAAAAAAAAATTACTTAATAAAGATTATCCGACCGGAATTATCCATTATTTCCAAAAATTATAATAAATTACAAGTAAATCATAAATTATTAAGGTAAATCATAACATCACAACATCTAGTCTATCACCCGGGGACCCCGGTTAATACCTTTCGGCTGTTCGGCCCATTGCGGGGAATTATCTCCTATGATAAAAAAAAAAAAAAAAAATTAATATTTATAATTATAACATTTACGTTTTTCCCTTTGATAGAATACTCTTTTTAGAAATTAGACTAAAAGAATTTTCTTTTACTTATTAAGTTCTTTAAAAGGCAGTGTAAAAGTAACGAATGAAAATGCTCACATATGAATTTTTAACATAATGAAAATTTCCATTTTTAAAAGGTCAAAGCTTTCATTTTTTAGGAAATTGATATACTTTTTATATGTTTATTTACTTAAATTGTATCTATATAATTTCAATTTACTGTATAATTAATTATATATTATATATAAATCTGATATAAATTTTAAAAACTCATTTCAAGAACTCGTGCAAAAAATAGATCATTTCTTTGTTCAAAAAATATCGCTCTTTTTTGTGTGTTACGTGAGGCAAAAAAAAGGAACTGTAATGATGACTGCAATGACGATGATTTTAATGACGACTGAAATGACGAAATTTTTTTAAAATTTAAGGAGAATATGGTTTATCAAAAAAAAAAAATTAAAATTATCAAATTTTCAATAAAAATTTTACATATCACATATCTGTTATATTATACATTTTTTTTTTTTTTTTTTCTTTATCGATCACAATTTAAATCGTAAATTTATTAATGACAATGCGATTTGTGATAGATCACAACATGTTATCAAATGACTATCTCACCCCACCTTTTTTTTTATTACCTATTATTCATCTGAGTTACTGATAATTTATTATCATTATCGTCATCTAAAATCTCATTTATTTATGTAAAAAAACTGTATCTGGTATAGAAAAATCGAACTTTTGAGATAACGAATTTTTTTTTTAAAAAAAAAAAGGTACAAATTTTTACAAATATTACAGATTTTTTTTTTTTACAGTTCCCGGAAATTTTGGAAAAATCATTATCTTTAAATGAACATCTTTACACGATAACCGCAGTGATTTTGAACGTGGGAATATTCTAAAACCCTAAAACTTTCCCTTTCCTTCATGGGATATTCTTTTTTAGTTCTTATTATAATTTAATATTTAAATATCAACCTACACAATGAAACATCTCTTTGAACAAATTACAACCTTTTCGTTGTTTACATTCATAAATATTAACATTGTTTAAAAAAATTTTAAAGTTTAATTGAAATTATAGATAATATATAATAGTACTACCAAATGTGATCATTTGCATAATGCATTTTTTTGTAACGCGATACGGCAATGTAGCATTATGTATATATAATATGCTAAAAAAGTTAAATTAAAAAATAAATAATAATAATAAAGTCATTATTATTTATCAATGAATTTAAAGTTGGGAAGATTATTTTTATAAAAAAAATATCATAAAATAAAATAAAATAAAATAAAATAAATACAAAGAAAAAAAAAGAAAAAAAAAAAAAAAAAATAATAATAATAATAATATTTTCGCGGATCCATTTCATGAAATTTCAAACTAATAACTAATTTTAGATAATTTTTTTTTACTAATTTTTGCCTACAAAACCAGAAAATATTTTTATGCTAACCCTTAATATAGTAATTTAATTTAGTTCTGAAACTCTTATTTAAGCTGGATTGGGACCTGGTAACCGACGACAACATACATTCGGTTCAGGTCCCCCGTTTTAAAATATTTCATCATGACTCATATTAAAATTACTTGACTTTTCCTTTGGTTTACTAAACCGAATATATATATTCTTAGAATGTATAAGTGAATATATTAATATAGAATGTCATTCTCATTTTTTTTTGAGGGAGATCTACATTGCATATTATTATTATTATTTATCACATCTTGTCATGTGTCAAATTCGGAGGATTTGTTCCAAAGAATATTTATAATTAAATGAAACTAAATTAAATTTGATTAGATTATTTATTTAATTAAATTCACACGATTTTGGAGTAGTAGTAATAATATAATAATAAGTAGTTAATATAGTGTACTGTATTTTAAAGTAATTGTATATTTTATTATATTTATTATACATAGTATAAAACTGTATATAACTTATCTATCAAAACGGCTTTTAGGACGAAAAGATCAGATAATCCGTACTTTCTAAAACTTTGATCATTGTAGTTTTTTTTATATATATTTTTAATTATTAAATGCATTATCATTTGAGCCTTGTCAGACAGTCAAAATAAAATGTAAGGGACTAAAAGTGGGCCGTGCATCATTCGCTAATAACCGAATTTTGGCTGTTAAACGTTAGATTAATCATTTTTTTTTCTAAAAAATTTTATTATTTCATGAGAAGTGAAACCATGTTTCAGGTTTTTTTACAAGTAACTTTGGTAAATAAAATACTTAAAGAAGAACATCTGTTTGGATTAAGTAAGTTTTTGGCTTTGGCTTTTTGTTTTTCTTTTGTTTTCCGAACGAGAAATTAAAAGAAATGCAAGATTGAGCCCGTTTATTTTTTTTTGTATAAAAATATCATTATTGATAATAATAAAATTCTTTGTATAAATTTCTTCTACTCCCCCCCCCCCCCCCCCCCTTTTTTTTTATTTCATATTATAATCACATTCATTTTTTTTTTTTTCTTTTTATTTTCCGGAAATAGATTTTCTGATTACAACTTTTTTTCCCGGTTACTTTTCATTTTTCATTTATATAAAAAAAGTTGACAGACAATACATTTTTTTTTTAACCATTCCGAATTTAGTAGTTCTTCGGATAATGAAAGATTGAAAATAATGTAACATTTTAGACATAATTAAATGATTTTGTAACATATAATGGGTTATATAAGTAAATGCATGTTGATTTTAGGAAATTTAAATAACAAATACATTTATTTTATTTTATAATAAGGAGGAGTTTGACGAAAAAAAAGTGACTTTGTATCACATTTTTTACCCGCATAAATATGTATCACAAAATATTATATAACTGAATATATATGATTGAGTAAAAAGAAAAAGGACAAATGTGAAAGAGACTTCAATTATTTTTTTTTATATATTTGCGTAACATTCAAACATATTATGCGATGTACTTGTTTGTTCAACATTTACCATAAATGAATTTTTGTTATAGTGTATAAAATCCGCGTTATTTTAAATTGTACAACCAGATTTACATGTACATACAAATAATTAAAGTATATGATCTACAGCGCGAGAAAAGAACTTTAACTAAATTTAATTTTTCATTTAAAATAAATTTTATAATATATTATTATATATAACATGTAGATTATGATTAAAATTTATGAGATCATAGATACTGAATTTATTTTTTAAAAGATTTACTCAATTTTTTTTTTTTTCGATTCAAAATTTAAAAAAATATTTGGGATTCACTTAATCTTTTACTGGATTTGATTTCAAATAATTTTTTTTTCATGACTTTCAATACAATCTATTAAAAAAATGGCTTAGCATAGTTAACATTTCTCAATTTTAATCTTCATAACCCATCCAAAACTTGGAAATATAATGAATTTATATAAAAAAGTATTTCTATCTTATCGTTTATTATCTATGAATGATTTGATTAAAAAAAAAAAAGATATAATTAATATCTAATCTAGAATTTTCAAGTAATCGAACCTAGTCTATCTAGTCCGGTTAACCGTATAATACTGTTATATAACCAATATTCCATTAATATCCAATAACCAAATTTTAAATCAAAATAACCCGAAATAACTAAATAATTGACCAATAACAGATAAACCAGTCAAAAAAAACCAATAACCTGTTCTGATTTGTATATCCAACATTATCTAATTTAATCTACGTTAATTATAACCTTTTCCTATACCTTTAAAGTTTTAACCGTTTATTTTTATGTATAAAAACTAATATAGATTATGTATAACGTAATCAAAGATAAGATTATATTGATTATTATATAAATAAATATATGTATATATATATTTCTTTTAAAAAATTTCTTAGGTTAAACCCTTTTGCTTAAAATAATCGACCTAATTAGATAATATAAACTAACCCTTATTGGTAATAGTGGGATTTTAGTGTACTGACTAGACTAATTAATAAATAACGTTACGCCTCAAAATAAATTTATCGTATTATTTACATATTAATAACGTGATCTCATTTTAACAAAATAACAACAAATATCTTCTTTTTTCAACCTTTAAGGGATATCCGAGAAGACACTTTTGCATATGAATATTATATGAATATTATTATATGAATATTATATGATAAAAAGATCGTTTTATATTTTTTTTACCGTGAGAGAAAAAAAAAAAATTACTCATTAAAATGAAACCAAAAGTGATTAAAAAGTGTCATCATTATTTTTAGCCCAATAATGAGTTGTAGCAAATTGATTGGTTGAATTAAGTTATTTCGGCTAAGCGTGAAATTGGAATTTTCTTTTTTTTTTTTTTTTGCGGGTTTGTGCTTGTACGGTTAATTTGGGCAATTATTATATTTATAAGGTACTCATATATGAAAGAATTATTTAGAGGCTTATGTGTTAAGAGGCAAAGTTAAAAAAAAAAAAGGTAAATATTAGTCATAGTTTTTTTTTTAAAAAAAAAAGATAACGAATTAAACAAAAGATTCGTTTAGGGAAAGGATGCTAATAGATCAGGGGACAAGAAACGATATTTCTTTTTTTAAAAAGAATGAATAAATGAAACTTTCCTTGATTTAGACTCGGTGAACAAGGGAACTTGGATAAATAAATCGAATGAATAAAAAAATTCGAATAATTAAAATATTTTAAAATATTGTAAAAATTTCGAATAATCAAAATATTTTAAAATATTGTAAAAATATTATTATAAATTATTTGAATAATTGAAATACCAACCATACTTGAATAATTGAATTAAGGAGTATGATTGGATCAAATGAAAGATAAGATAAGGGAAATAATTTTCATAAGCGAATTCAATTAGAATCATTTGAAAAAAAAAAACGGAATTGATTTAATTAAATCTGATACTTTTTTGATTCTTTTAATGAAAAGAAATCAAAAAAAAGTGTAAACAAA
The DNA here is from genome assembly GCA_003833135.1 of Oehlia diaphana. NCBI lineage: Eukaryota > Fungi > Glomeromycota > Glomeromycetes > Glomerales > Glomeraceae > Oehlia > Oehlia diaphana. The sequence goes on along the minus strand of QZLH01000212.1, from coordinate 53,485 downwards.
CTCAGATCTATTAGTATTTAATATAGTAAATAATAATAGTAAATAAGCCATGCGGAATATATCAAGTTTGGTAGTAAATTGATGTCGGTATTTCGAATGGGTCCTCAATCAAAATAAGTAAATAATCCACTGTTATACAAATCTTATTTCCTGTATTTTTACTTTATTATTATTATCTGTTATATCCATTTTTTTTTTATTTTTATTTTTTATTTTTTTACGGGAAAAAAAAACCTTGATTTTCTCTAGAGACGTAAATTGTAAATTTTTTTGTATTTTTTTTTTTTTTATAAAAAAGAAATTTTTTTTGAACAATATTATTATATAATATAAGCCCCTAATTGTTTATTTTAAATAAAAAAAAAAAATTTTTTTTTTTTTTTTTTTTTTTACCAAAAAAAATTTTTTTTTTTTAAAAAAAA